>JMQE01000776.1:0-38212 GCA_000731825.1 Hypocrella siamensis
CCCCGACGAATGGGAAGCGGGCCAAATCAAAGCTTACCAGCTCGGCAGGTTCACAGCACAGTAAGCTGATACCCACCACACCGTGACAAAGTTAGTAATTTTGGAGCTCTTGTAGTTCCCCAAAAACCAATTCACACAGTCCCACTACATGGCTTAGTCACGCCACCAGCCGGGCTCTCGGCGTGTCCCCCAAGCTCTTTGGCCTGCAAGCAAGCATCTCCATCCGTATTGGGTGCAGGGGAAGAGAGAAAATAGAACCACAAATCACACAGTTTTGTCCGGTCCTGTGTCCCTCGACGTCGCATCTTCCATTCGCGCCAAAGAGAACGACACCTCCCGGTCGGAAAGAAAATCGGCATACACAAACGAAGAAAAGGCAGCTTCTCCTTCCGGCTCCCCCGCCCCTCGTTTCGAAGAAATCAAAAATGCCGCCGGCGTCTCTCTTCCGAATTGCTGCTCGCGGCCCGACTCCGCTCCTCCGAGCTGCGATGCCCCTGACAGCCCGGGCTGCCTTTACCACGTCATTGCCCCGACGGAGTGATCATGGCGAGGAGACTTTTGAGCAGTTCACTGCCAGGTGAGGAGCCTTTTTTGGATTCCAATTGGGTGGTTTTGTTCCTTTTCGTGAGAAATTGTCTGTTGGCTGCGGCACTGGTCGAGGATTTGCTGGCTTCTCGAAAGGAAAAAAAAAAATACGAGGCTCGACTGGGACAGCGAAGGAAACACATGCAGCAGCACCAGCCGAGCATATCTGTTTCTCTTTCTTCCTTTTTAAATTTTTCCCTCATCTTCGCCATCATGTTCCTGCAGACGGCGTTTGCCGAGGACACTGCCATGACAATGGTAGCAGAGCTCACGTAGGCTAACCGGATGCGTTGACAATAGGTTCGAAAAGGAATTCGACAGCGTTCAGGACGTTTTCGAGCTCCAGGTACTTTCTTTCTCCCCCCTGGCAATGCTTAGCCTTGACTCGTGTTGATCCCCGTTTGGCCAGCGCAACTTGAACAACGCCTTCGCCTACGATCTCGTCCCTTCCCCTTCCGTCATAGTCGCCGCTCTCAAGGCCGCCCGAAGAGTCAATGACTTTGCCACCGCCGTCCGCATCTTTGAGGGTACGTTGTCCTTGTCCCCGGTCTGACCTGGTGTCCCCCTGCCCCCAGAGAACAAGTCGTGTATGGCTTGGGGGAAAACGCAACCCCATAATGAAATAAAAGATTGGCCAGCAGCTCAGCTTACACAAATCTCCTCTCTGTGTCACAAAATGTAGGCGTTAAGGCCAAGGTCGAGAACAAGGGCCAATACGACCAGTACCTCAACGAGCTCAAGTCTCTCCGGGAAGAGCTAGGCGTCCCCCTGAAAGAGGACCTGTACCCCGACGAAAAGTAAATCCGGATTCAAGGCGCCTTGGCAATAAAAGAATCGAGACAGACATAATCTACTGCTGCTATTATCATCATTGTTACCAATACAAGACAAGGCAAGAAAGAACAACCAGTGGGGCAGAGGCGAATCACGCGTCAGGCCGGGGAGGGAGGGAGGCAGATGACACTTGTAGAGCGATACCGGATATTTGTAGTTGTGGATTGAATAGGAATCTACTGTGTACATGTCATCTTGAGCCGATTAACAGGCAAGGCAGAGGAGGTAGACTGAGAGGCCGAGCCAAGGGAAGAGCATAGATACGTGGAAGAGACTTCTGGCCTATCATAAACCAAGAAAGTATCACTTGATTCCGATTTTGACTCTTTCCAGGAATCCTACACATTTCCAATATGTCAATATTTGGGTTTTCCCCGGCACAGAAAAGTTGGAGGAGAATCTTGACGAATCTGTATCGCCTGGGTCTATAATCATTGTTCGGTACGCATGGAGACCCCGATCCGAGAGCCATGCGCGCAGACACACGTCCAACAATGGCCCACGGCCTCATTTCGAGTATCGGACCGAACATCCTCGTCAAGCGGCTCATCGGCTGCAACCGCTGTGCCCTCGTCCTTCACACAAATCTCGATCCGAAAATAGAAGGCTTCCCGATAAGAAAAAGAGAGGAAAGGAAAGGAAAGGGAAAGAAGAAACGCGCTTTCAATCTCGAAGGTGATTCCATCTCCCATTTCCAGGTGGCTGCGCTGTAAATTGCATCCCAGCCAGTAGGTTTGTTCCGGCGCCGCCATCCACGACAGACGTCGTCGCAGCAGGACTCGTTCCTCTACTAGCTGAACCGCCGCCGCCGCCGCCGCCATGCGCAACCCGAGTCGGGCGAGGACTCATCATCCCCATGCGAGGACTACGAGGAACACTGACCTGCCGCGTCTCTCGACGGCCCGTCCTAAGCTGCCGCAGCTCGTCTTTGGTGCAGTCCAGCTCAATTTCTCGCTCGCGAAGCTGCGTCCTTAGATCACTAATTTGTCCAACGAGCTGCCTTGTTGCATTTTTGGCTTGGATTGCATGGACCTTTCCGAGCGTCTCTTCCGCCTTCCTGCTCAGCTCCACCACCTGCTCCTTTAGCTCTGCTCTCTCTCTGCGCAGCTCACTGTTGTTGAGTGTGGCGTCCTGGTAGAGCCTGCGTACGTAGTCGGCATCTTTGTGCGCGTTTTCGAGCCGTCTGTCCAACGTCTGTATTTTATCCTCGGCCTCTTGCAGAAGCTTTTGTGTTTTTGCAAGCGGTGTCTCTGCTGCAGAGCCATCCTGATGTTGCCCGCCTAGTCGCGAAACGGTTGCTTCGAGGTCAGCGATCCTCTTCTGAGCTTTTTTTGCCTCTCTCTGAGAAGCCTCCACTGCGCTCTGCAAAGCCGACTCTGCCTTTTGTGACCTCTGCTCGAACTGGGCGCGGTCTTCCAGCGCAGCTCGCTGAGACGTATATACTCTGTCCATGACTCTTTCATACTCCCTGATTCGTGTCTCCATACTCGAAAACAGGCTTTTGTAATGTGCCTCCAAGTCCGCTGCGTCTAATTGACGCTTCAATTCGGACGTCTGGCATGGACCTGTTAGCAAGAGGGTTTCTGGGTTGTCAAATTGGCTAGATAGATTGTACCTGCTCCGCCAGTGCTTGCAAAACCTTCAAAGGCAGGCTCACGAGCCCTTGTGCATTGCCAGTGACCTTCTGATCGAGCTGCACGGAGCTCAACAATGCCTTAACGTCGTCCGGAAGCGGTGTGTCGTACATCTCGACGCTCGATTGCTTCCGCGACAGCACCCGCGTTCTTTTCGCTTCTTCGTCATCCGAGTGGTCCTGCATTTCGTGAGCGACCAACGACCATGTCGCGCCCAGGACTTTGTCCAATCTTACCAGCTTACGCTTTCGCGAATTGTCGCCTTCTGCTGCGGTGTCCATTTGCATCTGGGAGAGTGGCTGAGAGTGACTGTAAAAGTCCAGCACCTCTTCGGGGAGTGGAATCGGCTCCCAAACAACGGCCTCGACAGTATCATTGAAGTAGTCGAGAAAAAGACTTGCGACCTCATGCGGTTCTGGGTAACCGCGATCTGGATCAGAAATGAGCGATCTTGCTCGAACGATGCCTGACAAGAGGGCGTTCATGCGCTCCAGTGGCATCAATTCCTCATCAACGTTGAGATCAATGTGTTCGATGGAATGGGTTGTGACCAGACTCAGTACCATTGGCGACTTCCCGTTCAAAATATCAGACTCGAGCCTCCTGTTGATCTTCGAATTGCGAAAAGAGTGGTCGTATCCGACCACAATGTCGAACTCGTCTTGATTTACGTGTCTTTCAGGCAAGATCAGAGTCACCCTTGCGACTGAAGTCGAGAAACTCTTCTTGGGCCTGCCAATGTCTTCTTCGCTGACACAGTCGACCTCAAGTGCTTCCGTGAGACGGTGTAGGAGTCTCAGCAGCTCAAGAGATCGGGCCACAATCAGTATCTTCTTCTCTTTGCCAAGCCCTTGCAAAAGTTCGAATAAGAAGTTAAATTTGGCGTTAGAGTCGCGACAGTATTTGATGAGCTGTTCAGAAGAAAGGTCTTGTAAATTGGTGCCAACAGCGTCGGGGGGATAATCGCAGATGTTGCGTAATTGAGTGAGCAGTCGGTCAATGTGTTGTACGAGAGCCTCTTCGGGCTCCTCAAAATCATCGCTGCTGAACAAAGCGCCAAGTCGTGTGATTTCTGCCTTTGATTCAACCAAGAGCTCGTCATATAATGGTCTGAGACTGGCCTGAAATGGCAGTGTCACAATATGTCTGAACACGACAGGCTCCTGTGAGTCCGTACTTGATTCGTCATCAGAGCCCTCTCCCGAACCTTGGCCTTGTTGTGGTACTCGCTTGGGGCCGGAGACGCCTGAGCTATCGAACATGACGGGAGAGCCATCACCGCGGGTCGGCAAAGAGGGAATGAGAGGTAGGGTAGTTCCCTCATTGCTGGGCAAGTCCGAAATGTCGGCCAAAGAGATGGTAGTCGGCGCTGCATCGTGTGGACCACTAGGTAAAGCAGCGCCAGAGACAGGGAGATCTGGTTTGTCGAAGATTGTGTTAATAATGCTCTGGAGGGATCGCACCGCCGATGACGGGGGGTGCGCATAAAGCTCAGATTCGGTCTGCTCACTTTCATGGCCAATAGGCTGGTCTGAGAGATTGACCTCATTCTGACGCTCGTCCGCTGTTTGCAATCGCTGTGGACTCCTCTCAGCTTGCCCATGGGCGGTTGAGCTGGCGGAAGAAAGTGCTGTACCAGTCGCCTGGTCTTCCAAAAGCCTAGTCTCATCATTCCATGACGACGTCTCGTTCGTGACATTGTCCAAATTCAGAATTTGACTCAGCTCATCAACAGCAGAAAGTTGCTGCGCTGATTTTGACTGCTCCTCCGATATTCTTTGGTCGTCCATTCTCACAGCCGGAGAAGTCCGTGGCAGAGTATCAGACCCGTCCAGCGGCAAGGACACGGAGAGTTCAGGAGAATTGTTGTCGTGATGCCTATCAGGCTCCTGGCTATGGGTGAAGGCCTCCGAAGAATACGCCAACGGTTCGGAGGGGATCAACTGAGCGTCTTGGGACTCTTCGGGAAAGGTAGTTGAAATCTTGCGCTTAGGGTCCGATGGAGTCTCGGCAACTATGCTCTTCAGAAGGGATTCTTGATGATGGCTGATAGAGCTCTCGGGAAGACTAAATGTAACAGAAGGCGGGGGTTGTGATAAAAAAACGGGACGCGTAGGACTTGTCGCCGGCACCACCTCTGATTCGTTGCTTTCTTCGGGTGATTGGGCCAGAGAGTATTGCTTGTTTGCCGCAGCTTCTGAGTGCAAGTCTTGGCTTGCTGTACGGTCCGACTGGATTTGACCGAATTGATGAGAAGGAATTTCCGGTTCGCTTGAATTCTCTGGAGAGTTCTCGGCGTCGCGGCAAGGAGCTGCGGATGCGCCAGGTCCAGCGTCGATCTTTTCGGAGTCAGGGTACGAATCAGGCAAGTGCGGAGGCAGATTAGCCTGTGAGCGAATATTGATTTCGTTGGGCACTTCTGGGGATACCCCGAGGGGCGCTTCTGCGGACGCTTCTGCCGGCGCTTCTGCCGGCGCTTCTGTGGGCGCTTCTGTGGGCGCTTCTGTGGGCGCTTCTGTGGGCGCTTCTGCTGGCGCTGCTGGGGAGGCTGCCGGGGAGACTACTAGGAAGATTGCTGAGGATGCTTCTTGGGGCGCTTCGGGGGGGGTTGCTGTTGCGGTCGCTGTGGCTGTTGCAGGCTCGGGCTTAGGCTCAGGCTCAGGCTCAGGCTCAGGCCCGGTTGGCTGTTGGTCCACCGACCAAGTCTGCCCAGAGGGCTCCTGGGAATCGGGGACGGTCAGTCTGCTAGGCTGAGAGAGAATGAGGCGCTCGTCGTGAGACTCTAGCTCCGTGATCGACTGCGACGTGATGGCACTGCTTTGAGTATTGTTTTGATCACTCAAATAGTCAGACGGATCGAATTGAGGTTCCTTCTGAAGCTGAACCGTGAGCTGGTGGGATTTTGAAGCATCAAGATCTCGTTGAGTCAAGCACTCGGGTCCAAAAACGTCGGCGCTCTCGGCGGTTGATGTAGAAACTATGGACGGGACAGGTTCTTCGGACGGCGTCGAACTGTGCGTGATTTTGGACAGCTTACGCGGACGGTCGCTTTCGTCGTTGACTGCGCTGGATCTCCGTCGGCTTGGGAGGTGCGATGGTCCTGCAAGCTGCGATTTCTGCAACTGCCTCCAATTGGGTGGGCGAGGGGGCTGGCTCTTTTGACTGTCCTGTGTAACGTTTTGCTCGGTCTGAGAGGCCTTCGCTGCTTCCCACTCTTGCCTGGCTACGTCCGTGACCTCGAAACTCTGCAGTGATGGCTTCATGAGTCTGATATTCAAATGCATATATGGATGTACGTGTATGTGTGGGCGTGGGAAAATACGTACCCAGGTTGGAGAGTATACTTCGCCTGTCGCTGGATTATCGTCCCAGTCGACCAGGTACTCGACTCTACCCTTTGTGCTCCTCTCAGCTAGTATGGACCTGATAGTGTACCAGTCGCCGCAGCCGTCGTCGTCACCGTGCGACAAGTTGGCCTTTTGCCGCGGCCTTGAATTGCGAGGTTTTGAACGGCGTGACTTGGGCATTGATCTGACTGTATTACGCGGCCGGCCGGGGAGTGGCTGTGGCGCCCGGCAGCGATGTTTGCTGATTTCTTGAAATGCAGAATGGCACAGGTGGTGCCATGCGACCGTCGAGACGGCCTGGTACGAGGCGAAGGGCGGGCGGCCGCAGAAGTCTGCTGCTGATAGCGCCTATGCAAGTCAAGACCGACAACGGAGCCCTCGAGGCACCACATCCGCTCTCGCGGCAGCTTGGAGCTTCAGCCAGGTGAGCTGGAGGAGAGCTGGAGGAGAGTGCGCGGCGTGATCACGTGAGATCGTGTAGGTAGCTCGTGCCCTGCCAACGCACCGTACGCGTTGAGCTTTTCCAGGAGACGATGGTCGAAGGAGTATCGTGTGTCGAGATTGCGGCTTGATCACAATTGTTGAGCTGCCCTTTTTCCTCTTCTTTTTTTCTCGCGCATCGGCGGGTCGGTCGTGCGGCAGGTTGGAAGAATAAACAGGTCTTGTTGACGTCGAGAAAGGAGCTTGCCGCGGAAAGGAGCTTGCCAAGTTGCACCAAGTTTATGCAAACATGCAGGGCTAATGCCTGAGTTTCACGGTCTCATCATCTACTCACGGTTCCTCGATGAACCAATGCATCTCGCCGGAGGCTGCATTCCCCCGCTCGTGTGCTCTGTTGAGCCACCTGGCTGGCTGGTTGGCTTGGCTGGCTGGTTGGCTTGGCTGCCTGGCCTTTTTCCTTCGTTCTCGAGGCCTAGGGTATGTAATGATGAACGGACCGTAAACGCCACGCCGCTACACATACTGTATGTGTACGTAACTTGAGCTTTTTGAAACGAAAAATCAGAAGCCAACAAGATCCTCTCTCTCTCCCTCCCTTGTTTTTTCTACTTTGCTATTCTCCAACTCAATTGCCCCCTTTCGCTGAATCCAGGGCATACCTGCGCATCATCATCACGCCCATTCAAGACTGTGACAGGGTATTCTGGGAGGCGACTGTCGTTTGATTCGTTCGAATGCCACTTCCCCAGCCAACGTCAAATTTGGTTCACTCACCACCCTTTCATCTCGATTCACTTTCCGCCGGCAATACAGGCTGTATGCCTCCGCAAATTATCGCACATGATGAAGGAAAGCAAAATCTAGCCACCCATCACCGCAACCACCGATTGCCAAAGGATCCTGTGCAATCACGGAACTTCACCGTCCGCCGTTGCTGAACGCCGTCTCCTCGTGCCCACCATGTCCGCCAGCTTTCCCATCCAGCCTATCGGCAGGTTCGCTGGGCAGAGTCAGCCAGTAAAACGTCCAAAGGTGCGAATCATCCAGACTTGGCGATGACGAGTATTCCTGCGCCTCACTGACTCGCGGCATAGGAATTTGCCTGTTTCTCATATGACGAGAAGCACGTGTTTCGCCTCGGTGACTCATCCTTGAAGTATTACTATACGCCTCAGTTAGGCACCGACTTGTCCCAGGGTTATCGTACTTTTGAGAAGCTCGATGATTCTGGAGATGAGCATCTGGACAGCTTGCTCAAAACAATCATGGCTCATGAGAAGGAAACGGGGAAGAAGATTGATGCTCATGTTGTGACTTGGCGGGGCATGATGACCAAGGTTGATCTCTCTTGGAATCTCAATAAGGCAAAGCTCTGCGTTCTCGTTGGCTTCCATACTAATCACTTCCGTAGATCATGGCGGCCATCTTCGAACAGCAGGACGGGTACGTCTGCGTAGGTGGCACATTACTTCTAAGTTCTCAACCCCTGACCGACTTTCCAGTTTTGAAATGAATGCGACATTATATCAGGTAGGCGACGCAATTCATCTGAACTGAGAAGCTACCGCAACGCTGACAAAGCTCAGGATTGCCTGTAAGCCGCTCCTCAAAAAATCTTCCGAAGAGCACATCTCACACACCCCATAGGTTCATTGAAGAAAACAACCAATACAAAATCCAGTCCAGGCTTAACGAGAACCGCAAAGGCCCTCGGCGCGGTCCTCCCCTCGAAGTCATGCAATACTGGGGTACCACTCACCTCCCCAAGCCCGCGGGCATTCCCAACACACCAGCTGATTGGCCCAAGGTTACAAATTCGAAACCCTCGCCACCCTCCCCAAGACATGGGACGAGACACCCAGGGACTACATCGAAAATCGCGAGAACCAAGTCGTCAACAACAAGGAGCAGTACTGCTCCGTCGTCCGCACCGGCATTGGCAACACAGTTCTCTGTCTCGGCGGCGAGGTAGACGCCAGTACGTCAACCCCTCTTTGTTCAACCCTCCCCCCCCTTTCGGCCCCTTTTATCGAAAGAAAACGAAGAAAAAAAAAGGCTCTTGTTCTAAGAAAGCTACTTCTCCATCTATCTTTTTAGTATGGGACTCGAAGCCCCCTCCAGGACAACCCATAAATTGGGTCGAACTGAAAACGTCTGCCGAGGTTCGGTCCGCCAACGACATGGACTACTTCCATCGCAAACTCATGAAGTTTTGGATCCAGTCGTTTCTTTTAGGCGTGCCAAAAATCATCGTCGGGTTCCGGACCCGTGATGGGATTCTGGTCAATGTCCAGGAAATTGAGACTCAGAACATCCCTCAGACGGTCACTTCGAGACAAGGCGCGGCGTGGAACGCGGATATGTGTGTAAATTTTGCGGGACAAGTCCTCGAATGTACGCCTCTCTGCTTGATCTGCTAAGACTCATTCAATCTCCCAACCCCCGCCTTTTTCTTTATTTCTTCGTGATTTCTAGGTTACTGACCAGGACGACAGGGTTGAGAGGGGCGATTAATGACGAAGGTGTATGGAGGATACGCAGACGACCAGGTTCCGACGCCATCGAGGTATTCAGGATTCAAGAGACGGGGCACGGAGAAATCATATCAGAAGAGTTCAAGAATTGGAGGATAAAGCTGGCCATGGGTCCCAATATCGAGTCGTGAGAGAGTCTCATCTCCATCACCTACCTCTCCTGGCTGAGGTCACGTTTTTTTTTTGTGCGCGCTCGTTTCCTCAAGGAGAGTGAGAGTGAAATGGGCGTTACTGACTCGTGTGCGAGTATTTTCTCAATTTTCTACACACAAAATGGTGCGCTACCTAATCTACCTACAGAGAGAGAAAAAATGACATGCGCAAACTTTGCAAGCAGCCGTATCCAATGCGGCAACGCCATGGCCTGGTGAAGATTGAACAGACGGATCAAGGTGCGAAGCCCCAAAGGGAAAGATGCTTGGAACGACCACGGTGTCCGTGGTCTCCATGATATACATGATCGAAATGCTGGAAACCGAAATCTGCAGATAAAGGACGGGGTAGAAAAACATGCCTCGTGCAATGATGCCTTGCACTCTCATCCAATGAAAGGTTGGGTTAGGCTTACCAAATGTCTTCAACGATGCCAGGTATGCCTTGTTGCTTCTCCAACTGTCTCTTCGTATCTGTAATCGGATATATGCAAGTGAACACAAAGATGGGCAGGAAATGTTGGTGCCCGACCTCTGAAAAAAAAAGAAAAAAAAAACGAACACAGCAGAGGGTATTCATGTCGCAAAGGAAGACAAAACAACGAGCACGGAAACTCATGACAGGACTGAGTCGAAAAAAAACAGCCCCCCCCGAAGGAAAAAAAAAGACACATGTCACGGCGATGCTGTCCTTTACGAAAGTGCATGCAAGCAAGGCAAATGAACTCCCCTCGTCACACCTTTTCTTTTTTTTTTCGCCTCGTTTGTGCTGTCCTCCGCGTGAATGAGCGCGAAATGCCTCAAACGGCAGGCCACCTAATGCGCAGGTTGTCGGACCATCGTTTATAGAGAACATCGGACAATTGTTTGCAATGTTCCATTCCGCTTCGCGGCTCGCGGCCTGGATACTTTTCTTCGAGCAAGCTCAACCGCTCTTGAACGACCTCCTTGCCTCCCAGGCTGGGCCGTGGCGATCCTGCTTGCCTCTGTCTGTGGCTTTTGAGATGCGGATTGTTGGAGCTGAGAACTAGTTTCGTAGTGCCGACCAGGGAAGGTGAAGAGCTCGAAATGACCACGGATCCCTTTGTCGCGCCATCGTCTGAATTCTTCTGGCCGGACTGGCGCAGCAACGCATTACTGAGCTTGCTGTCCTGCGACACCGCATCGAAAAGGTTGCTCATCAGATGATATGCTCCTTCAGGGTCTACAGCATCTAGAGCTGCAAATGCATCTGAAAGCTTCGCCAAGGCTTCGCGCTTTGGCATGGCAGACGTCTGAGCGTGCAACTCGGCCAACGTAGGCTCCACTGCTCTGTTGTACAGACGCCTACCAAGCACTGCTTCTTTGCCGTTTGGCTGGGCCGGAGGGGCGCTGGGATGAGGGACATTCTCGTCGCAAAAGACATCGTCTGGCGAAGGTGCGCGCCCCAGTTGACCGTGTGTTGAGCTGTCTGACGGAACTCGGCGGAAAAGACGCATAGTTGATCCGGAGTTTCCAAATGACATATCTGGTTGTAGCGGTTTCTTTGGTGCAGCATTTGATCGGAGCGATCCGCTGAGCCGAACGGAGCTGTGCTGCGCAAGCGAGGACGTTCGGCGGACAGTCGATCTGCGAACAGTTCCTGGCGCTGGGGAAGACGGACTCAATGGCCCCTCGGTGATGTCCAACTTACGCATGCCCTCTTCCTGAGCAAGCATTGACGAGAGCTTGCGATGCTTGGTAGTCGTCGTCGTCGTCGTCGTCGTCGTCGTCTTTGGTTGGTGGGTGGCGATTGACTTGACAGTGTCAAACACCCACTCCTGCTGCTCGTCCTTGGGCGATATCGTTTGTAAAGTTTCTTGGTAGTAGATAGGATGTCTCTGCCGATTTTGATTGGCGTCCCACATTTGGCGTCGGGCGATGAGCTCCTGCAAAGCCTCGACTTTGCCAGCAGCCCGAATGAAGCGGTGCTTCAGTAGATCTCTCGCTGACGGCCGGCGCTCGTAGTTCTTGGTGAGACACTGAGCAACAAAATCCTTAAAGTCTCTGCAGAAGTCACCCTCCAATCTTGGTGGTGCGTTCTTGGGAATCTGGAATAACACCTTCATTGGGTGGATGTGGCAAAGGGGAGGTTCCCCATTCGCCATTTCCATGGCTGTGATACCCAAGGACCAGATGTCCGCCTTGAAGCTGTAGCCATCTTGCTGGATGACTTCTGGTGCCATCCAGAACGGGGTGCCCACAAAGGTGTTGCGCTGCGACTTGATATTTGTCAACTGGGCAGCGACGCCAAAGTCAGCCAACTTGACCTTGCCCGTCTCTGAGAGCAGGACGTTGGCAGCTTTGATGTCCCGATGAATCTTGCCTTCCATGTGAAGATACTGGATTCCTAACAACAGTTCGCGGCAGATTATGGCAATGTGCGTTTCGCTGAAGTTATCTGGTTTCAACTGCGAATTTATATTAGCTGATGCGCGACGCTTTGGGCGCGAGATGGCACGATGCTTTCGGCTGGTGCACCGACAACGTACCAGGTCAAGACATGAGCCTCCGCCCAAATACTCCATGACAATCCAAAGCTTGTGGCCCCTCAGAAAAGAGCCCTTGTATTGGGTCACAAATGGACTCGCACATGTGCTGAGAACAGCAATTTCTGCTTGGATGTCTTGGATGTCGTCATCGTTGGACTCGAGATCGATCTGCAAAGACCTCATGATCAGCGGCCAACATCTTACAAATAGCTTGAGGCTGGATATTCTCTGCTGTAGGAGGGACATACATGTTTGATAGCAACCGTTTCACCTGTCGCCTTTTCGATGCCTTTGTAAACCACGCCGAAGCTGCCACCTGTTGGCGAAAATGTCAGAAGTAAGGAACTGTTGGAGATAGGACGGAAAGAAGCTGTCTTCCAATGATGTAGATTTCACTCACGTCCAAGCTCCTCCAGGACCTGGTAGTGTTCTGCAACGCCGTCGTACGCCATTTAGTCGACCGTCATGTACTGTGCCGTATTGTCGATATGGTGTTTCCGTGCGATTAGATCGCAAACAGGCCCAAAATGTCGTTGCAGACGTCTCGCTCGGATCAGGACGGTTCGCATATACTGGATTGAACTGCACGGATCCGGATTCGCAACGAGGAGGATGAACAAGAAGAAGAGGGGATGGAAATAGAAGGGGATGCGAGCTGGGTCATACGACCTGGAAATTAATTGTCAACGACACAACTGCTTCGCAGGCCAAGGCGACGCCCAGTCTCGCTTTGATGACAGTTGTCGTTGTCGGGGAGAGCAACGGCCAAGGCGCAGAGCCGGGGTTGTGGCTTTGTTTACCAATCTTCGTACTCTGATACCCAGCTTTGACGGGGGTTTTTGACGGGGGACGATGGGGGGGGCGACGGGGGGTACCGACGGGGGGAGATTGGGGTTTGCTAGCGGGGTTTCAAGACGGCTCGGGAATAAAACGACTCGGGCGCAAGCAGGCGAGAGGAGAGAAGCTGCCTCATCGTCGTCTTTCGCATCGCGAGATGGGCGCCGTTGGTGTTGACGATGCAAGAAGGGGACATGGGCCGACTTGAGAGTGCGTGCGAGGCGCTGCGTGAGCTACATATCTGTTACAGCGTCTCGAAGGGGAAGAATGTGGCTCGCGTAGGAACGAAGCTTTGGGAGCAGCCATTTAGTGCAAGCTGGTTCAAGCTGGTGCCCTGTGACCAGCAGCTGCCGGGGCCGCACCCGTAACCACGTTGCCGCAGCGGCCAAGTGCCAAGCACCCGGCGCCACTGCACTAGCATGATGTGAACTGCGCCGGTTATACGCTCGCTATACCATGCCTGGCCTATCTTCAGAGCCACTAAGCCCTCTTGGGGGAAGGCCGATCGAGCAGGGAATGACGGATCAATCGATTCCCCTGCATTTGCTCGGCTCGTGCGCTCTGGCGGGGTTCACCTTTAGGCGTCTTCCAGGGGCGTATCGGATGCGTTACCATGGCAACCAACTGCCACATGTTGTTCGATTCACGGCCGACGGGCGACTCGACGTGCACGGATTGCCTGGTTGCTATGTGCATAGGCCGGCTCGTCTGACGACTGGCGATTCATTTAGTGCCTCGACTGACGGAGTGACTGACAGATAGACAGACGAACACGAGGCACCATAAGGTCTGCTGTGAAGAGGAGTTCTCTCATCGTCACCTTTTTTTTCGGGGCCATCCTCGCCAAGCTCCCTCTTGTCCACACCAAGAGTCAAAAAATCTCGTTTTGGGAGTGTGTTCTACATTAGCCTCTGATTTCTTTTACTTTTTCACTTTTTCCATCTTTTTGCGACGGCTTTCGGCATTCTGGGCGAGTGAAAGCGAAAATGCTTGCCTGCGCATGAAACAGAAAACCGAAAAAACCCCCCCAGACTTTCATCGAGGTCTCCCCCACCGGAGCCTTCCCATTGAGACTCGACGCGGCCGGAGCGCGTGACCGAGTTGTGATTTATTCTGACTCTCATCACCGGTCGCGCCCTTCGTGCTTCGACGCCGTCCGTCTCTCTTCATTGTCACAATGGTCCCAACACCGCCCGCGCTCCCCACGCGATTTCCTTGCTGGTGCCGAGCCGTCTATTCGTGGGGGGGAGAGGTTCGTTCTCAGTCCATGGCCGATGGAGGCGAGCCGTACAGGTCTCTTTCCCAACTCAAAGTTTAGGCACTTACTTTTCATTAGTCCAAGAGGGATTTAGGGTTTGTGGAAGGCGACTTGATTGAATGTTTAAATGCGGGCGATGGCTCGTGGTGGGTTGGCCGTCTCTACAGAGATCGAAGGACGGTCGGTTCCTTCCCTTCCAACTTCGTCGAGGTCCTTCCCCAAGAATTCAGGCCCACGACAAGATCTGTCAGCCCCCTACCATCAAACGATTCCCCCACCTCCTCCAAGAACACGCCGGCCAAGTCAAAGACATTCCGCAAACCTTTCGAGGCATATGCCAAAGCTCCTCATTACACCACGGCCAAGACACCGACATCATACCGTGATCCACCAGCTTCAGTACTACCTCCCCCCCAATCCCCTTCGCCACAACACCACCAGCAGTACCGACCACGACATAAGGATAATTCGATGGGCTCCTTCAACAGATCTGTCCACGATATCATTGACACGGTGCCTTCACCTCCGCCAGTTCATGGGTACGGCTCTCGCGCGCCATCGCCTTCGCCATCGCCGATGTACATGGCGAATCCCAGGAACACGCCCGATGAAGACTCTGTTGCGCCTCCAGCACCACCTCCCCATCGTCATACAGCCAGCGCACCGGCTGAAGCACCAAGACGTTCTCCGCATGATCTGTTCCGTACCTATTCCCCAGTCGACATGGATAGACATGACCCAAGCTCTTCTCTTCATTATCCACAGCAAACTCTCAGGCAGTCCTCATTTGCTACAAACGACGATGGGCCATTTCAGCGCGAAATGGATGGGCAATACACCCCGTTGGACCGATCACCGCGGCAACGACCGTCTGATGAGCTTCACATGACTCCTTCACCCTTGCGAGAGGCAATGGACAGCGTTATGGAGCAACTGGATCAATTAGATGGTCTCGGCAGCCAGTGGCCAGCTCAAGAGCAGCAGCAAGGACAAGAGCAGGAGCAGGAGCAACCAAGTTCTTGGAATGCTAAGCCGTTTGAAGCAACTGCTGGAAAGTCCAGGAACAAAGCACTCGAGCATGCTCGGCCAGCTACCTCCATGGGCTTGCCTCACCATGATGAGGGGTACGAGACCTGGAGCGGCGGATCCTCCCAAGAAGCGTCGTATCAGAATGGCGACCGAGGCAAGAAGCACGAATTACCCGAACTCAGCAACTATGTCGAACGAATGGAGAAGAGATTGCATGATATGCATCAGCACACTGCCAGTGCTAGAACCGGCATGGCAGCGGACATTGACCTGGACATAGACAATGACGACATGCCACCTCCGCCACCACCCAAAGGGCGCTCCTACCGAAGGCCCAAGTCCTCGGCCGATGACCCTCTGAGCCAACACAAGCAGTTGCGCAATCACAGGTCAGCATACGAAATGTCCAAAGGTAATACTGGCGGCAGCAGCCTTGCCCGAACGTTGACAACGCGAACAAACACCACCAATGCATCTTCTGGTTATCAGAGCCAAACAAGTTCATCGACTCAGAGCAGTGGCCGAACATTGTGGAGTGGCGTTTCTGCCGGCGGCTTCAGCTCGACGAGTGCCGGTAGCATGGCTCGGCAGCAGTGGCGTGCACAGAGTGCCAGGGACACTCTTGATGCCGACTTGGACCGGCCTGACTCGCCATTCACTGGCGTCACATATCACAGCAGCCACGCCAGCAATGCAGCTGCAGGCTTACGGCGAGCCCAAAATGGCCAGGAAGACGAACTGACAGGAGGTTTGGGCGGGCTCGTCCAACCGAAAGCTCCGAAACGTAACATTTTCAGGAAAATATTCGACTCTGCCAAGACAGGCGTAGCAAGTAACAGAGGCAGCATTGCAGCGGGCTCGATAGCTGGGGTCGGCTCGGTCCGGGCCTCGCCGTTCAATCGTCCTCGGCCGTCTACCTCGTCATTCGCGATGGAGTCGAACATGATGGCCGTGAGCGGATCTGATCAAGAGTCTGTTGCGGCTCGTGACTTGGGCCTCTCCACTTCAAGTGGCGTCGACTGGGTTCAGGTTCGCCGCGATGTCAACAGGTCCAATTCCCTCAGCAAAGCAGAGAGAACCGAGCGCCAAGATCGGTGTCAGACGCTGGAGCATCCGGTCCTAAATCCCGTGGACGAGCTTTTCGAGGGGATCGAAGGTGACGAAGGAGCCGATGCGATGCCAGTCAAGAGTGAGTTGAATTATCAGTCCATCAACCTGAGCCAGGTCGACAAGAACTCGCGCTTCATTGGAGATTTACCGCCCATGACGACTGCCATCCAACTTGCCACGACGTACGTCTGCCGTCCGTACAGGAGCGATGTACAGCGGCTGCGTGCCATCTTCACATGGGTTGCGGAGAAGATTTGCTGGGAAGAAGATTTCGAAGGGGAGGTCGACACTCGCCGCGTCATCCAATCGAAGCGAGCGTGCTCTCAAGAATATGCAGTGCTCGTGATGGAAATGTGCGCTGCCGTTGGGCTCGAATGCGAGATTGTCAGAGGCTACCTCAAGACCCCAGGAGACGCGTCTGATCTGCACATGATGCCGCGGCCTAATCACTGGTGGAACGCCGTTATTGTAGACGACGGATGGCGTGTCCTGGACTGTTGCTTGGCCAGTCCCTCGAATCCAAAGCGCGGTCTTTATTCGAGCACCAATGCGTCAACGGCGGACTTCTGGTGGTTTCTTGCCCGACCAACAGAGGTGTGCTGGACTCACGTGCCGGAGCATCATGACCAGCAACATATCGTGCCGCCAGTCGCCCATGAGATTCTGCTCAACCTTCCATGCACATGCCCGAATTTTTTCCGCAACGAAATCGACATGGTCGACTACAATACGTCGGTGACCAGGTTGGAGGACCTCGAGATGGTCCATATCAAGTTCAATGTACCTCCGGATGTTGAAATAGCGGCCGAGGTGGAAGCCCGAGCATACACTCGGGACGCCGATGGCGACGTTTTCGAGAGCGGCGAAGTCGTCAAGAAGAGAGCTCTGGCGCAAGCAGAGTGGTATAGTGGTGTGAAGCGGTACACGGTGAAAGCACTTCTCCCGGGCGACGAGGGCCAGGGAACGTTGAAGATATACGCTGGTAAGCGTGGCTTGATGCACAGCATCAAAGACATTCCTCACCCTCTTGCTTTTGCTCTGCCCATAGTGCATACGGGCGAGAATCCGCCCTACGAGTTTGTGACCCGTCACCCGACACCACACGCTCAAAGGCACGATATATACGTGGTCCAGCCGCAGTGTCAACATCTGGCGCTGAACAACACCTTTGTCTTCGCCGTCAGACAACATCCAAGTCTGTCGACGAGCGGCGCCAACTCGGCATTGACGCCTGCCTCGAATCCTGGGCGGTCAAGCCCGAACCCATTTGCCCGGCCCAGCTCGGCGATGAGCATGAACACATCGAGCATGAGCGGATCGAACCCCAGCTCAGCAAGTGGTACAGTGGCAGGGAAGAAGCCGGCCAAGCTGGCCATCCAGACGCCGGGCGGCAAAATCCTCCGTCTTATGAGGAAAGAGGAGCGCAAAGGGATTGCGGTCGGCGGGAAAGGCATGTCAAGTGATGAAGATGTCAGCGATGGCGGCACTTGGGAGACAATTATCAAGTGCTCTGAGAGGGGGGTGTGGAGGGGACTGGTGTTGGCAGATCGTACCGCGCGATGGTGCGTCTTTGCTGAATGGATCTGCGTAGGTTGATGGTGTGGCACGGTGCGAGGTTACGTGTCGAAATGGAACCGGAAACAAGGAGGCACGCATCAAGGCAGGTTGTTTTGGAAAAGCTGGCAGCATGTATGAATCTGTGCAATGAATGTTCTTTTGGTATTTTTGTTCCCCCAGCCGGGGATAGCATACTGGGGGAGAAGGCGTTTTGGGGACGAGCGAGCCTGTTTTCCTGTTGTTTTTTCCCTTTCTTTTTTTGCTTTCGTGGGAGCCATGTCATTGTCCGTCAGTGCGGACCTTTGTTGGTTGAATTTGCATATGTAGACTTTCTTTTTCTGCCTTGCATGATATGTACAGTAGGTAGAGACGCAGATGCTCCACCAGTTTGATTGCCAGATTTAGCTCGGACTTGACTGGCGATTGGTGCTCATTCAGCAGACGGACGGCGCCTTTGCTGTACGTCCTGTACCTGTAAGGCAGATTATGCAACATTCTCTGGAATAAACGGATTCACATCCAGTTCGTGGCGGCGTCTTTTCACGTAAGAAGGCTTCATGAGACTGATCCTCGACTTAATTTCTTGCATTCCATGATATGGTACTATTCATCCTGATTGCCCCTTTTCTCATCAAATGTCTCCCGTGACGGCACACTGTACTTGGTCACGAACTACAAATGAAAGATGCCGCCCGTTTGTCAGAATCACCAGAGCTACGTATGCCTCGACCATTGGATGAGAAGAATTGAGTCTACATGACTATGCATTCCCGTTCAGGCTGATCACCGTCGGGAGGAGCCTTTTGCTTTTCAGACTTTTCCTGCTCCTTGGCTTTGGTGCCGCGATGTCTGTGTTTCTCTTTTCCCCCTCCCTGCGGAGTCAAAGACTGCTGCTTTTCCCCTTCCGCGGGGGATTCTGACGTCTTGGACGACGTTTCCGATAAGGGACCCGTCGAGGTAGAGGTCGAGAGCGGTAGCCCGTGTGTGGACGATGGCTCAGCGAGTGGCTCTCGGCTGGATCTCATGAGGCCGCCGAGACGGCCAATGCTGAAATTCAGGCGGCCTTCACCCGTTTGACTTTGCGATCTGCTTTGCCGGCCCAAGGTGAACCGAGAGGCTGCTCGTGACAGTCGGGACTGCGTCGACTCATCAACGGGGGTGAGGGCAGGAGAGGTGGCTCCTGGCGTCACCGCTGGAGACTCGATGATTTCGATACTCTCTCGACGAGAGCCCATGGGTGTCGATCCCGTATGCGAAGGTACTCTGAGGCTGTTGCTGCCCGCCGACCAATCCAGGTCCGCAGATAAACGTATACTGGGCGGTTTGCTTCGCGGCGTCATGTCTAGCCGTTGCAATTCGTCTCGGTGGTGACCGTTCAACCCGCCGAAAGAGTACGACGCCGTCTCGTTGCCTAATTCCAAACTCTGCCTCGAGTCGTTATATGACGGTGGCTCAGCTTGACCATCGTCTGTTGACGGCCGCGGCACGTCAAACATCGGCACAACTTGATAAAACAGTAGATACGGCATCTCGGCCTTGAGAGCTTGCTTGATGTTGTCCACATATGCCACGCGATTCTCTGTGTCCAGGTCGTCAAACTTGACCCACTGCGCCTCTTCGTAGTCTGGAGGAGGATCAAAGTCGTGCCGCCTATTCCCAACCAGTAATTTGGGAGCAACTCGCGCAAAAGCAATGTAATGGCCGCTTTGAAGAGAGACTCCTCGATGGCACACGACCGATTGGAGCACCAATTTGTACTCGGTGCTGAGACCATCGAGCTCCTCGACCAGATTCGGACCTCCTGCCAGCATGAAATGTGGCAGGCGTAGGCTATCGGGGATGTCGATGAATGTGTTGTATCGCTGGGGTTTACCGGCTGACGTCATGGCATATCTTTTGAGGCAAATGCCAACTATCGGCTTCTGATCAAAGTTCATAGCGACCTCTGAGTCGCTTCGGGGTTCATTCGGGGTCAAGGCATGCCAAGCTGTGGAGAGTGAGTCAGAACCACAACACATCGCAAAACTTTTTCGGATCGCGCAATTCAACTCTTACGTATCAGCCGGAAAAACTGCCAGGCGGGTATTGTGAGCGCCTTGACAATATTGGACCCTTTCCGTTTGGCCCGTTTTGCCATTGCACCTTCTTCAGTGTCTGTGGGATGGCCATTCTCGTCAACTACGACTCGTTGAATGACACTGGCGGATCTTGTTCGGAGACGTTGTTGCCGCGATGGCCCTTGCTCCTTGGTGCCTTCGTCCCCGATCCTGGTGCCATCGAGGGAGCCGACGCAGTCCGTGCTCAGTGAGGCAGAAGCCCGAGAAGGGCTCCTGTTCAAAGATTCGTAAGATTGATCTTGCAACGCAGGGAGATCAATTGCAGAGGCGGGCAGCACCGAATCGTTCTCCTTCTCTGCTTCAAGTAAGCGAAGCGTGTTTTGTCTCGACATTGGAGTGGCCAACTGTGGTGTTTTGTCGTCAATGCTGCCTTTCCTGGCCTCTTCGTGGTCTCTTAGAACGTCAACTTTGGCATTGAAATACTCTTCAAGACAGTCTTCAAGATTGAGGCCCCTTCCTTCCGGGTCCGGAGGCACCGCCAGGTTCAAGAGACGTTCAAACACCACTTTGTGGTCGTCCTTGTCCTTCTTGCCCTGGTGGAACAAATCCACTTGCAAGGATAGAAGGGGAAGCTGTAAAGTCTCGGTGAGGAAAGCAAACGCTTCTGACGTATCTTGTTGCTCGAGGAGCTTGGCGTCAGACCAACCACAATCAGCCAAGGCCTCTTGCATGAGTTTCGTCTTGTATTTGTTAGGCGGAGCCGTACTCGTCAACTAATCATTGCATTGCTAGCAGCACTCACAAAATCAGTCCGAATCAGTTTGCCAGTCCGTAGTAGATTGACCCAGATCCGGAGGAGCGTAAGCAGCTTCGCCCTGGCGTCATTTGCTGGGAAATCTATTTTGAGCATACACTCGAACGCATCAAGCTTTGAAAACATGGCGAACAGCAGCGCATCCAAATAGCAGGTCACGTTGCCTCGATTCTCAGCACCAAGCATATGCACACTCGGATCATAGGGCGCGATAATTCCGGAGGCGGATTCCCGTTCCACAACGATGAACTCAACCGTCTTGTCTGCATCGCCGTCCGCAATGTTTGTGGTCATAATGTCCTTGATGAAGTCGACCGTAACATCGATGTGCGCAATTTCAAGGCGACGTTGGACTTCCTCCACCTGCAATGGGTGTCATTAGTCTTTTTTTTTTTTCGCCCAAAAAATTAGACTAAAGCCTAAATTGTATGACAAACAGCGCCGATCTAACCTTGCTTGGGTCCGCTTCAATCTGCTCGTCGTCTGATTTCAAGGTGGTTTTTGGGACATCCTTCTTAAAAATAGCTCGGAGAGCCTCTGTCGATAATGGGCGGGCCTAATATTGCGATGGAGAAAAAGAAATAGAATAATCAGCGGTGCGAGCGAGAAAGATTTGAGGGGATTTGATTTTGAAAGCAGTATAGGGCTGTTCAATCCTTCAAGCAAGGGAACCGCACCACCCGTTTGGTCTTATAATGTCATATTTGGATAACTAACCTTGTCCTTGGGTCCCGGTGGAACGGAAGTGCTTCGGCGGTGGGTGGCATTCTTGTCACGCAAGCTCAAGAATTTGCGAGGGAACTCTTTCATGATTGCGAGTCAAGCGGACCTGGCGTCAAGGGCGAAGTCGAAGTTGAAAGCGTTCGGGCCGAGTAGTCAACGGCCTCGCAGTGACTTGGCGAAGTAGGAATACGGGTGCGAACTCCCATTTCAGCCTCGAAGTACGCAGGTGTGATTCATCAACATTTCAGGTACTGCAGAGGAGCAGGAAGCGGAGGACGGAGCGCGGGGGCGTTGAGATGGCCTGGAAATCGCTTGGCAGAGAGGAGTGAGAGGCGGGGAGAGAGAGCTCTCCTATTGTCGGCGATCCATGAACCGTTAGCAGGAGTTTCGATGCAGGCATCGGCGCAGGATCTGCGGCAACGAGTTTGTTTTTGCCAGACTGAAGCTTCCCTATGTAAGCAGGTAGATTCAGTTCGAGAGGATGGGCTTCAGCCTCAGCTCTTCGGAGGCCTGTCAGTTCCCTGGTCCCCTTAGTCAGTCAACTAGGACGTCTTTTGGTGTTGGCTTCCCATGTCAAGACGGGGGGAATCAATGGGGACCATTGAGCGGGGCCCTCACAAGTTTCAGGGACATCCTTGGCCACATGGCCACAGCATGACAATAATGTACATAATGTACACACCGCACCTCAGGTGATGTAAACAGTTTTAGCAGCCGGTCCCCCGCAGGGCAAGATCACTGCGACGTGTTTGGACGAAACGTGCTTTGAATCACCTCGTAGCGCATGCTACTGCGCGCGGGGACCCCTGCTTTGTCATGTTCATCCTTTTCATGTCCGCGATTCGCGATCCCTCGGTGCTTTGTGCAGAAAGATCTTGCGTAAGTCCGGGTTACTTGTGCAGGCGGTTTGACAGAGTAGTACCAGGCACACTATGTCTTGCTCGGGTGGAAGCATACATTGCATGCACTAATGCACAGTACCTGTTTGCGCAAATGCTTGCATATCCGTCCTTTCGTTCGACTGATTTAGGAAGGATCGAACACGTCAGCCCACATCACAGCTGCCATCATTATTTCTCAGAATTCTACCAATGATATGCTGAGGACAAGAACCTGTCCTTCTTTGTGCCCTGCCTGCAAACGTCATAAGTTACTAGGTCGGTACTTCCTTTTGGTTCCTACTCGCACTTACGTAGGTAGGTATCTTATTGAATAAAAAGAAAAGAAGGCGGGAAAATCAGATCGGCATACCGTCATACCGTCACATCTCCACACCCATTATTGTGCCCTGTGCCTTCTCGTCTTGCCCAGCCGCCTCATCCAACAGTATTTGGCCATGATAATCTATGACGGGCCGACAGACGCGCGCCATTTTGTAGGCAACAGCGTGACCAGAGTGCAAATAGATGGGCGGTGACGAACCTCGTGCGCCTAGACTTGCTGTTGGTCGAGAGAGGTCTGCTTGTAAATGCGTTCAAACCATCTCAGCTGATGTCATGTGGCATGGGGAAGGTTCGCCTGTCGCGACTCGAAACCTGTCCGTGGACTTACTCAGACGCAAGTCGAATCCTCGCTACGAGAGGCTTGGTTTGACGACTGCCAATTTTTGGTGATTCATTAGGGACCGTTCCCTGAATCTCTTGACAGGACTAAAGGAACATCCTTGTACCTGCAGAGCACCGTGATAAATAAACCCATTGCTACGCTTGTGAATCATCCTGAGGAGAACCTCCTGGGGAGACAAACCACGGGCTACGTGCGGGAACATCCAGATTACTCAGGTAGGTAATACATGGTAGCTGGGAGGCGACGATTGGTTCAGCTTGCGCCCACACCCCGCCTCCAAAGACAGATGTGGCTAGAAGTGTGGCTTGAGCTGTCAAGCCACTCCTCTAGTTCTTTGACGGAAATTTTGCTGCATCGCATCAGACTGCAGCTCCAATGGCGGCTCCAACGCATCTCCGGGGACATTAGATACTTCATCATGGCCATGTCCCGTGAAGCATACCGATTTCTGAATGTCTCAAGCCTTAGAACACTGTCTTTGAGGACCACAGGGCCGTGCGCCCGACGATTCGCGTCTGCCAGCGCCGCTGAAGCCAACGCCCCCAATGACGACCACTTTGCCGACCTCGAGTCAACGACGACATTCGAGACACAACTTCACGATCAGTCGTCCAGCGATAATATCAGTCACGCAAACGGATTGCGAGATCAGGAGAGAAAGCTTCCCGGCAACCGGTGTGTGGTCATGCCCAGAAAACTTCTTTGATATTCTTCCAGGATGGCGAATCAGAGAAACAAACGCTCATCATGGTGATTCTACCACCATTTCATAGCTACCAATACCACCCTCCAAAGTACTACCGCGGTCCCCTACATCCTGTGCAAACTCCGCCATCCTCAAGTCCCACAGCTCGTGATTTCGTGCCCGGCCCTTTCAGCTTCCCTCGCCTGAAGCACACATACGACAGCACCGTCGCTCCCGATCTTTTGGCCCTGACATATCAACATCTTCCGCCCGGGGCTACGCCCACAGAGTCACAGAAGGGGACTCTCAGGCAGTGGGATGGCTCGTCACCTTACCACAAGAACAGACCACGACGAGGCCCTCGGGGCGGAGGATCCTCGAGACTCGGCCTAGTCGAGCGAGACATAGATTGGAACAATATTCCCGAAATCGAAGCCGTCACGATCAATTCTTACGCTCCCCAGTCCTCTCAAAACAAGGAATACCTGCATGTGGCCCGTGCTATGGTTCAGGCCATCAGTGGCGCATACCCCGAAGTCACGACAGTCAAAACCCACGTCGTTCAATGGGGCGTCCGCAAGGGCGACAAGGCTGGCGCAAAGGTGACGTTGCGTGGCGGCGCAGCGTATGATTTTGTCGACAAATTGGTGACATTGGTCTTGCCCAAGATCAAGGACTGGCCCGGAATCAAGGCGTCAACAGGTGATGACTCGGGTAACCTGGCATTTGGGATGAAGCCGGCATGGATGGCATACTTTCCCGAGATAGAGTTCAATTACGATGCAAGTTCTTCCGTCACCTCTAAATATTCAAAGGAGATCATCCAGAGCGGAACGAGACAATCTGAGCACTGACAATTTCATCGTGTAGATGTATCCGCCGAAGCTAGTACCCGGATGCGACATCTTCATCCACACGACCGGCACATCTGATCGACAAGCTCGGTTATTGATGGAAGCCTTGGGATTTCCGTTCTTTGGAAAAGCCACTCGGTAGAGACCTGCGAGTGAATTCCACCCCGCAATGATCAGGGGGACACAAAGAAAGTCGGCCGGGTAACAGCGTGGACTTTACATAACATTTTGTATCATAGATCAGAAGCTCTTGCGGTCGGCCAAGTATCTTGAAATCGACAGTCTGCGAGAGAGTCTGTGTGACTCTTTACTCCTTTTTAGCCCGGAACTCCCAGTCTTGTATCCCATGAACATCGTGAACTGAAAAAGAGAAGAAAAAAGAAAAAAAGAGCTAAGGCAGGTAGGAAGAAATCAAGGAGAAACACCGAGACCCATGGATGCGGTCTACGTTTTTACTGTCATGACGCACTCTTGGCTCTGCCTCTGAGGTCATTCATAATCACATCCACAGCCTCCATATCCAGAGCATCGACCCTGTCCCCTGCCAGCCCTCTCTTGCCCAGCTCCTCAACGCACACGTCCATGGCAGGCTGGTAGTTCCTACACGCCGAGCTCAGCGCATACACGGCCTTCCTCCGCACCTCCTCCTTCTCCGCGTCCGCCAACGCCATGCCCACGAGGGTTGGCACACCACCCATGGCATACAGCCTCTCCTGCGTCTTTTCGTTATTCTGCACGGCCGTCCCGATGCACCAGGCTGCCATCTTGCGTACCTCGCCCTCTTCGTGGACCAGCTGCTCCAGCAGCGGGGTCCACAGACCCAGGTTGCCGATGTTGTTGGCATTGTCGAGCGACTCGATCAGTTGCTCAAAGTTGTCAAAGGCGACGAGTTTGTTTTCCAGCGAAACCTCACTGGAGGGAGACGTGATGATTTCCATCGAGGCCTTCATGAGGTCGGCGTCCGAGGGACCGCCCATGAGCGCGGCCATGAGCTCGGGTGTCAATTGGGACGGGGTGCGTTGTTGTGCGTCGGGGTTGTTGAGCGTCACGTCGCTGTTTTCGACGGACCATCGGAGTAGATCGTTGAGGCGTTTATCATCTGCCATATTTTTCCCTGCCTGATGTTTTTTCCGTTTTTTGGTCTGTGAAGGTGGGAAATGCGCATCTGGCTGCTGATTCTTTTCGTGCCTTCGTCCGTTTTCTTTTTGTATAGATATTTTTTGCGAGTCTGATGTGAGCTTTGGAAGCAGGCCGCCGATTCTGGAAGGTTCAGGAAGACACTAGTGCCGACTGGGAATAGTGGGCGCTCTCTCATGATAGGGTAGGTCTCTGGTTTGCGAACAAGAGATGGTTTTGTGTCTCAGTCTTGTTCCGATACACTCCGTCACAGGATCGTTGGGACTCGAGTGCTTTGCTTGAACAAGTAAACATGTAGAGCACATAAATATCTTCATGCATCTAGCTACCTTCGCAATAATATCTCCTTCTTGTCCTCCTGGTGGACTGGATCGCCGCATGCGGGGCTCTAGTCGGATATTTCGTTTGAATCTTTGGGCGGGATTACATAAGGAGATTTAGTCGTTTAGTATGTGCAGTAGATTGACTGCGGATGCCGACTCGAGAATCTTCGGCAATCTCGATCCCCAAATGAACCACTTTCCAGTGTCAATGTAAAGAAAAGAAAGTATACGCCCGACAAGGCAGCGCCTTTCTGATGTGAGTCGCCAAGCATGATCGCCAAGCACACCATTACTCATGTCTTGTCTGGCTGAGCAATGCGTGCGTCATCCTCTTGAAGCATCCTCTTGAAGCATCCCCGAATTTTAAGGTTGGCTTGGACTGCGGCTTGCAAACCGCCGCATCGCGCGGTTTGTGAAAAAGGGTCAAATGAAGACTAGTGCTGCTTCTTTCCGGTAAAATTTATCGAACTTACGATTCGGCGCCGTGGAGTCTTCCTCCAGCAGCAAATCCATGCGCGAACATGACAATCTGGATGCATAATGCTGGGTTTCTGGTAGCCAACTTGTGAGATCGGCAAGGAACAGCGTCATCGTCGTCCAAGTGGTGGCTGGTTTCATATTGTATTCTGCCTGCTGTATTGGTTCTCTCCTTGGAATATTTCCCGCAACAAAGGCGGCTGAATTGCCTAGACACTATTCACATTTTACATGTCATTCTCGACTGGAACCAAGCCCCATACGTTAGCAGAAGAGTCAAGCATTGCTTTGGGACGGAAGCGAATGGTCATGGGAATTTCGCCAGGACAGAAAGAGCTAAACGGGCCAGTTAAGAGAGAGCGGTGAAGGCGCCGACGCGGGAGAAAGGATGTCGCCGCCGCGGAGAAAAGCCCCGGTTTCCGTGGGAAGATGTGATGGACACCGTGAGGACAGACAGGCCAGTCCTCTTGAGGTAACGACAATCATACGCACCGATGGTGAGGCAGTCTGCTTCACCCGGAAGTCAAGATAATTGAGGCCGCAAGGGAAAAAGTATTGGAGTTTGAAGTTGCCGATTGATGAGACGCAGCGTGTGTGCGTGCGCGCTAGGCATCTGATTTCCAGACCCCCGCGCGAAGAGAAGACGTTAGTCAAACGGCGCGAGTCAAAAACGGAGCTCGTGGCGGTGGAGACGTTCTAAGAATATCAAGCTTGCGCCTCCAAAGCAAATATTACACCAACTATTTTCATGAATCTTTTCAGGACTACTGAGAATAAAAAAAAAAGAGGCGGAAAAGGTGTTGCCTGTTGACTGATTAAAGGCACCAATACAGGCAGCCGGATGCGTGACCTGGAGAGCGTGCGCGTGAAGAAATGTCGGAGCCTAATGTTGCCGTGCGGTGGTGACGACGCCGATGGCGACAACCAACTGGATCTGGGGCGGTCTCCGTCGTCTGGCGCGCACCCAGCCACTATCGCCAACCAATCAGAGCGCACGCAGGTGGCTGGCGCTGCTGAGCTCCGGTACTGGCCTGGCCCATTTCCGCCACGGCCGGCCAACCCTTTTTTTTTTTTGTGTGTGTGTGTCGGTGCTAGACGCTTGTGCAGTGTGCAGCACGCAGCCCACCACCCTCAGGGGCTTGTGCAGAGACAGCAGGCGGGGATCAACGGTTCCATGATAAGTTAACAGCTGGCAAGGTTCCCTCCTTTCTAACAAGGCGCCCCCCCCCCTCCACTCTTTCTCCTTCTTCAACATCAAACTCTCCGTGACGACCAATCTCTTTCTTTCGACTCCAAAATTATCTTTCCCTGAACAATTCCTTCATAAAGTTTTCTTCTTGACAGCTAGTGAGCCTTGTCTGCACCTGTTTGCCAACCCCGGTTATGACCGTTTTTGCGCACGTGTACTGAATCTTTTTTTCCTCTTCGCAAACAGCTCTGTGTCCAAACCAGCAGCCATGGAGGGTAAGTTTCCTGCGTCTCCTCGCCCAAACGTTTGACGTACTACCA
The DNA here is from genome assembly GCA_000731825.1 of Hypocrella siamensis. NCBI lineage: Eukaryota > Fungi > Ascomycota > Sordariomycetes > Hypocreales > Clavicipitaceae > Hypocrella > Hypocrella siamensis. Next base: position 27,974 of record JMQE01000776.1, read on the forward strand.
CTTGAAGCATCGCCTGAAGCCTTTTCACAATACATTGAAGCAGTTTGACTGACGAAATACAAATTTTACAGAAGAAGTTGCCGCTCTCGTCATCGACAATGGGTAAGCTTCGCATTGCCACGCTTTTGCAGTCCCCCGCCCTCACCGACCTCTCGGACCAACGCATCGTGCGCAGCCAATGCAATGTGTCAAAATTCCGCTCAAGGAGGCTCAAGGAGACAAAGCCTGCCCGAGAATTCCACACGGAGGGAAGCAAGGACGCCTTCAGGAACAGTGATGCTGACCAAGCTGTAGTTCGGGTATGTGCAAAGCCGGTTTCGCCGGTGACGACGCTCCCCGAGCTGTTTTCCGTAAGTTTGCCCCACTCCCATCCAATCCCCTAACTCGATCCCCTCAAAATATGGCTACGTCGCTTTTCGTTGGTGGTTTTCGCATGCGCGGCAGCATTTGCCAACGGAAGTCACCATGCTGGGGGAAAAAAAATGAAGAAGGGAGGCTAACGTGATGCAAAAGCCTCCATCGTCGGTCGACCTCGTCATCATGGGTGAGTCTGCCCTTTGCCCGACAAGGCGAAGATCAATCGAAGATCAGTTGAATCTTGATCGCATACCCTGTTGGCTAAGTCGCGATACGTTGCCATTGCTCGTATCGCCGCGCTCTGGACGGAACGAACTCTGACTTTTGTCTGCCTGCAGTATCATGATTGGCATGGGCCAAAAGGACTCTTATGTTGGAGACGAAGCCCAGTCTAAACGTGGTATCTTGACCTTGCGATATCCCATCGAGCACGGTGTCGTTACCAACTGGGACGACATGGAGAAGATTTGGCACCACACCTTTTATAACGAGCTGCGTGTCGCTCCCGAGGAGCACCCAGTTCTGCTCACCGAGGCTCCCATCAACCCCAAATCCAACCGTGAGAAGATGACCCAGATTGTCTTCGAGACCTTCAACGCCCCCGCCTTCTACGTCTCCATCCAAGCCGTCTTGTCTCTGTACGCGTCTGGTCGTACCACAGGTATCGTGCTCGACTCAGGTGATGGTGTGACCCACGTCGTGCCAATCTACGAGGGTTTTGCCCTGCCTCACGCCATTGCTCGTGTCGACATGGCCGGTCGCGACCTCACTGACTACTTGATGAAAATTCTTGCCGAGCGTGGTTATGCCTTTTCCACCACGGCCGAGCGTGAAATCGTCCGTGACATTAAGGAGAAGCTCTGCTACGTCGCCCTCGACTTTGAGCAGGAGATCCAGACCGCTTCCCAGAGCTCCAGCCTCGAGAAATCCTACGAACTCCCCGATGGACAGGTCATTACCATTGGCAACGAACGATTCCGTGCCCCAGAGGCCCTGTTCCAGCCCTCTGTGCTTGGTCTCGAATCTGGCGGTATCCACGTCACCACCTTCAACTCAGTCATGAAGTGCGACGTCGACGTCCGAAAGGATCTCTACGGTAACATTGTCATGGTACGTTTTCAAAGCTTGGATAGCCAAAGCTGTGGCCTGTACCATATGTGCTAATTGTTTCTACAGTCTGGCGGCACTACCATGTACCCTGGTCTCTCCGACCGTATGCAGAAAGAAATCACAGCTCTTGCTCCTTCTTCCATGAAGGTCAAGATCATTGCTCCCCCCGAGCGAAAGTACTCTGTCTGGATCGGTGGTTCCATTCTCGCATCCCTCTCCACTTTCCAACAAATGTGGATCTCGAAGCAGGAGTACGACGAGAGCGGTCCCTCAATTGTCCACCGCAAGTGCTTTTAAGGTGAGCCAGACCCTGGTCGGCACATGATGCTATCCTCAGAAGCACGGTACTGATGGCGCATTGTCAGCAACGTGGCCACGAAACTGAAGTCTTTGGCTCTCGTCCATATCCCGTCAAGATTCCGGAGGCGGCAACCCATACTGAGCCTCCTGGGTTTGTTCAGCGTCTCACTCGGGTGTCATACTGGAAAAAAAAAGTCTTTCTACAGGGGTCAGGAGGCGGACCAGTTTTTACTTCCTCCGAGGATTGCAGAAATCTATGTTTTTCTCTCTCTTTCTTTTTTTTTTCTCCCCGCAGATGGATGTGACGGGTGATGTGGGATTAGAGGCCGCGAGTTAAGGTTCATGGACCAAGTACTTTTAGTTTTTCCCTTGCCCTGCGTTCTAGACTCGTTAAAAATGGAAGAACGTAAAATGTCCGCAGCCCGGCTCGATTTGTCTAAAAGTGAAATTTCACATGGTTATATTTGCTATCATTTGAATGGGAGAGGGGCTTGAAATCAGAAGGCTTGGTTTCAGCTGGCTCTGGCTCTGGCTCTGGCTCTGGCTCTGGGATGGCTTGAGTAGGGGATTCGGGGGAATCTTGGAGGCCTGCAGCAGTCTTGTCCTGCTCGAGCTGCCTGTATTTGCGCCGGCTCTTCTTTGCAGCGCTCGCGGCCTTCTTCTGCTTGACCCTACCGACAATTGACGCCCGGCTCTGCTCGCCATGTAAAAGCTGGTCGACTTTGTGGGCCAGGATCTCGCGTGCGTGCTTGCGATTTTGGCTACGAGATCTGGTCGCTTGCGACTTGACAACGATGCCCGTGGGGATATGCTTGAGCTGCACGGCGGAATTGGTCTTGTTCTGCGTATAAAAACCAAGAAAGGTGGTGATGTTTCGTTAGGCATTGAGCAGGTCCGAGAGTGTTTCAACCGAGGAGAAGAGAGGGAATACATGGGTAAGTTGGGTGGCTTCTTACTATTTTCTGGCCGCCAGGACCGCTGCCCTTGAGATACGATTCTTCTATCTCCGAGTCGGGCGGGGGCTGGGGTCTCGGCGGGAGGTTCTTGTTGCGAAGGGGAAAGGAGCAGGTGAAGTGTCGTCGAGGGGCAGTTTGAACGGGGGAATTCTTGTTGATATTGACGAGGTTGAAGCAGCGGGTGATGACGGGTCGGATGGGATGGAAGATGGGATGCATGAGCGAGCTAGTGACGAGGATTGACATTTCCCTTTCTCTCTTTTTTGTTTCTTTCTCTTTTTGCCCGAGCGTCTTATGGATCAGGCGGAGCGAACAGGGCGGGCAAGAAAAGATGACATTATGGTGTACGGATACATCCATGTGAGGAGGTTTGAGAGTGGTGGGTTGTGATTGGGCGGCGGCTACCTAGGTACCTACTAAGTTAGCCCCCCCCCCCCCCCCTCTTCCCCTACCAGCGCCTTTTCCTTGTCCAACCGCGCAACAGGCTGGCTTTACGATTTGGACGAACTTCCTTCGCCCACCCGTGGACACTACTCAAACTGAACTCAATCCGGTCATCTTGGTTCAATCCATGAGGGAAACAGAAATAACGACTCCGAAGAATCATCAAGCAAAAGAACATACAGCAGTACCTCACCCTTTCTGCCCAGCATGTCCATGGCATCCGACTGCCGACGATGGCTCCGCCAGAAGCAATACACCTTTGAAGTGACGTTTGCACTCAACATGTTTCGCTCATGGGAAAAGTCGATAATATGTAAGCAGAACCGAGTGAGAGTGATTACCGTCTTGGCACACACAGAAGAACTAAATCACTCTTTTATTTTTGTCTAGATTCCGTCCTCTTCCTCCTCATCAGCATGACCTTGATCGCGGCGATCCTCTACCTCCCGCACCACATGACGGTCCTGGCCGGCCGAGCGTGGTACTACATCAAGGGCGACAGTGTCAACGTGGCCGTTCTGGCGAGGGAGGCGTCGACGGCGCCGACGGTCGAGGTGGTGAAGCAGCTTGTTATTGAGACGGCAGAGAAGGAGCTGTGATGGGGGAGTACTCTTTCTGTGGAGGGGTTTGTTTTGCTTCTTGGCATCTTCTAGAGGAATCATTTTCTTGTTGTATAATTCTATTTAAAACGGGAGGGTAGAAGTCAGGGGTTGTGGAGTTGGGAGTTGGCTTTCTTTTTTGGTATGTTCCTTTTTTTTCTTCTTCTCTCTTTTTGGGGACCATGTATCTATTGCATACCATCATGAGCGGTTATGGAGACGAGCCGAGAGGTTATGAATCATGTGCCATGCTCGAGTGTGACCCCGAGATGAACTACCTGGGCTGGTCTGATGCTATACGGAACCGATGAGAGGTTTCGGGCTTCAGACTCAAATTCTAGGTCGAGACGGATTGACATTTGTCCCCCCCTTGTCCAGAACGATTTTGAAATGGCGTCCTGGGCATCACGGCATTGGACTTGGTACATGCTTTCCCGCTCGACGATGGCGTGGGATTCTCTGCATTGAAGCGACTGTGTATCATGCTGCCATCAGGAGGTTAAAGGGTCAAGGCAAGACATGTCGGGCTTGTTGGCTTAGATACGCCGGTGTCTTGGGGCATATATGATGGTATGATGAAGGTTATTTATTGGCCGCCAGACCATACTATCAATACCCTGAGGCGGGCAAAAACATCTATCAGGATATTATTGGTACCCAATAGAGCTAGGTATTTATAGGATACTGTAGGTTTTTAGTAGTAGAGGTAGGTGTATATAATATCCTGATAGATATTTTTTTGGCAATTTTTGGCTGTTTAAAGGTAATAAAGGTGTGGTCGGCCAAAAACCTTTGTCATAACACTGTATGCCACCAAACTATGAGAACTCTTGGGACTATACTACAGGTGTAGACCAAGTGCCAGATGAGTACTATTTCCTCCCCTGCTGAATAGATACACACGTCTGACTTTGTCTTGGCCGTTCAAAGTGAGCATGCCCTAGGTCCATCTTATGTGCCGACTTGCGATTGAACTGGTCTACATCGTTCCTCGGGTCGGGCGAAAGCCGTATGCTGACGGGAAAAAGAAGATTTGGCATTTGAACGTTGACTGAAAAAAGAAAATGAAAGGGTAGGCGCGACACCGGGCTGGTTGACTGGCTTTACCAAGACGTGTCATTGCTGACAAAGACGCTGTACGAAGCTCTCAAGAACAGATGACTTGATTGGACAATGAGTAATGGGCAATGGAAACAAGGCAATCTTCTTCTTTGAGGAAAAATGCAGACTCGACCCGAATCGGGGCTCGAAAAAGGAAATAGGCTGATATATCAGTCTCCTATTGTCGCGCAGAAGTCGCTTCTATTCGGACAGCTTAAGTCGTGCTTGGTAGGTAGGTATCTGGGCGTACCTCGTCAGGAAGCATAGGCTCGCTCTTGTCCCAGACAAGCGCCGTGGAAACTTGTCAAGCGGCTCGGCTCACCAAGGGGGATACAAGGCCGTGGTTCAGCGACGCCAGGGACCCAACATTCTCGGCACAAAGTGTCTGAATGAGCCTTGCTGACGGTTTTGGACTTTTGAAAAAAAAGTCGATGAAAGGCTTCGTCGGCTTCGATGCCAATTCCAGTCGCTTCATTAAGATGCTCCGAGATATGCGTCGGAGAAGGAGAAGAGCCTGAGCGAGCTGTCGTCGCCTGCCACCGCCAGAGTACGCAGTGTGGCCTGCTTGGCCTCGTGGAGTGGTCGCCATGCCAGCTGCAAGATCGCCTTGGGCAGTTTGAACCTGATGACTTGTCAGTATGACCAGAGAGGCCTTCAGATCCTGTGACTTTTCTTCTTCTTGTTGTTTCGTATATTGGTGCTTCATCGTACTCAGCTTGAGAGGGTAATTCCGCAATGGTTGAGCCATCCGGACTCACAAGGCAGATGCTCAATTGTCCAGTGTCAGTGCCCACGGCAAGAACCAGTTTGCCCGCGACATCTATGGAGAGAAAGTCAACTGCGGTGACTGATTCAAGGTATGCATGAGACGCTGACTGGTGGAACTGCGTCTTGCTGCTGTCTGCGGTCGTGCAAGACCATATTCTGACTTGTTTGTCGCGACCGGCAGTGGCGAATAGGGCGTTGCTCGATGGCGCCCACGCGGCATCAAGAATCATTCTGCTGTGACCCTTGGGGTTGGATTGGAGAAGCTTGTACATGGCAGCGTCACTCGTGTCCCTTTCAAAGACAGCCCATTGCCGGTCGCGGCCTACGCTGAGAAGATGTTCATCGTTACTGGAGAATCTCAGCCGCGTCGTCGTCAGCGAGTGTGCCACGAGCGGCGGTCTTATCTCTGTCCACTTTTCCGTCTCAAAGAGTCGGATCACGGCATGATTTGTCGAACTGGCTTTGCAGGCGCTCGCTATGAGCTTGCCATCGTGGCTCGCCGCCAGACATGACATTTCGTAGCCGTGCCCATATAGCTTTTCAGTTTCGGGCCAGAGCGTGTGTCTGGAGAGCGTCTCCTCGAACGGAGGATGATCAATCTCCAGGTCCGACTTCTTCAAAATCGAGGCCGGATCTATGAAACCGCTGTCTCTATCGCCAGCTGGATGACCCCCCTGCTCTTCGTCGTGGTTGTCGTCGTGGTTGTCGGTCGTGTCGATGGCCTTGTTCGACAGCCCCAACACCGGCATGTTGGCCGCATCGGGCATCTCCTGGACGTTATCTTTTCTCAGCCCAGCTAGTCTGTTGAGTAGAGTAGCGACCGCCTTTGGCTCTCGGAATACCCTCATGAGTTTTTCGTCAGCACCCGAAACGAATTGCGATTCGCCGAGCGAGTCGATACAGTTTAGGTCATAGCCGTGAATTTGCGGCCGCGACATTTCATGCCACGTATGGGCGTTTGAGGCTGTCCACCTGGTGTGCAGGCGTGACGTCTGATCAGAGCTAGTGGAGAGGAGGTAATTGCCACTCCTGGACCAGCTGACGCCGGTGACGGCTTTGGTATGGCCGGTGATGGCAACACGAGGCTTCCAGCTATCGACGATACCATCGTATTCCCAGCGCCTCCAGCTCCCAGTGCGGCCAAGGCACGCCACCGAGCTTCCGTCAGGCGACCAGAGTCCTGTCCAGAATCCACCGGTGCTACCTGTCGCTGTCGTCGCACCCTTTTCCCTGCTGATCTCACCCAACCTAGCCATGCTGACCCAGATGCCGGATGCCGGATCTGCTTCCCAAATAGCCAGGGAATTGTCGGCAGATGCGGAAAGGAGCTGTAGCTTGCCGTCCCCATGTGTGTGCCACCTGGCACTATAGATCCAGTCCTCATGACCAAGGAGCAAAGCCTCAAACGTCACAGAAAAGTCCTTGCCTGCCGCTGCCAGACGGTGTGCCTTGTTCGACGGAGACTTGCCAGGCAGGAAGGCATCTCTCATTGGATCTGAACCAGAAGCGGGCTGGGCCGGCAGCTCGTTTCCTTGATGAATTCTCCATATGCGAATGTACTTGTCTTGGCTCGCAGAGGCCAAGAGGAGATCTTCCCCACTACCTCTGGGGTCTCTTGTGAAGTCCAAAGATCGGATCCATCCTTCATGGCCGTGCAGCGTCGCTTGCAGATGGAATTCGATGGCTGGCGCCGTGACATCCGCCGTGAGGATCTGAACCAGCTCGCTAGTTCCTGCCGCTGCCAGGACCAGTACATTTTCGTCGATGATATTCATTGAAAGAGTCATGGGAAAGAACTTTGGGGTGACTTTGATCGATTGGAGCAGCCTCAGCTCGGCTTGGTCAAAGGCCCAAATTTTGATGGTGGCATCTGCCGCGCCAGAAGCCACAATCCATCTCGGCTGATGATGATGCGCGGCGTGAAGTTTCACTGCAGAAACACAATTGACTGGCGCAGTGTGCTCGGCGCACGCCTGGATGGCTTTGAAACTGTTCCGGTCACGCGCAGATTTCCAGATGATGACGGTCCTATCGTCGGATCCCGAAACGATATAGGTGGCGTCATGGTTCTCGTCATCAGGCAGAAACAGGACTGCTCTCACAGTCTCCTTGTGACCACTCAACAAGCCCTCGACTCCTTTGGGAGGGTCAGCCTATGATATTCTGTTAGCAGATGATGAACATCTGGTCCATGGCAATCTGGAGCACCCACAGCGGGCTGCCAGAGGGCTATGTTGACATCGGCACCGAAAGCTACTAGGCCTGAAGGGCTCCAGTCTGCGGCTGCAGCCTGTCTGTTCGCTCCCACAGACAGGTATTCGACTGACACGTGCCTCGCAGCCATTTTCACGGATGGCTTGTTCGTGACATTTGCTAAGAGATTTTGGAAATCGTGCCTTCCCTGGAAGCTGATTGGCCAAGTTGAGCTCCAACAACTAAAAGAAAGAAGGTCGGCGCCACGGTCTGACTAGTTATCGATAAGGGCCCAGGACCGCACTAAGACTCTCTGCGCATCCTGAGCGCGATTCTTTGTTAGGATACTACAAAAACCTCTCTTGGGCACGATTATTTCCAACCAACTTCGCGACCCTCCTTTCCACAAGAGCCTACCTCAAAATGGCCAGCGAACCCCAGCCAAGAGCCATGGAGGATCTCTCTTTAGCCGTTGAATTCTCGTATGTCTTTTCTCCACTCTGTCATGAACATTTCCATCTCGATGCCGAGGCCCAAACCAGGGCGGATGAGTATGGCATCTGGGTGAATTCTTTAGGCAGAATAGACTGACGATGCTTGATACGCAATGCGCGATGCAGAGGCGGTTTGGAAATGCTCTTCTCTGATCAGCGCCATCATTCGCTGAGACTGCCGGGCAAGAATGAGAAAGGCCAACCTGCCAACCTTGCATTCCTGATCGATTACCTCTGCCAAAACGTGATGCAAGACACACGCAAAGAACTCTTTATCCTGGATGGTCATCTGTATGTATCTTGTACATCTCCTTGCCATGGTTCTCCTGTGTCCCAGACAAACCAGATCTTCCAGTTTTGTGTTTGTGAATCAAGATGGAAGTCGCTCCGACATCAAAGCTTGTGCAAGTATCCAAATGGGCCAAATCCAGTCATTTTGCGTCACTTCCCTGTGCTTCTTCCTCTCCCCCCACTCCCCCGGTCTCTTTCTTCAATAGGTCATCTGGTTGTTTGAGGGGACTCGTAGTTCTTCCGCAGTTGACGGAGCGTGCTCTGCGGCGGATCTGCCCAGTTCACAAACGCCGGGCTCAGCAGGTGTCCGCGAAAATTGCTAATTTAAAAATATGCAGACGGCCAGGCATCCTGGTCCTCATCAACGACGCCGACTGGGAGCTAGAGGGAGAAGAGGCATATGAGTTGAGAAGCGGCGACAACGTTCTCTTTGTGTCGACGCTACATGGAGGGTAGCTTTCTTGGCAATCCCCAGAAAAAGAGTGTCTTTAGTCTGCCCGTTACCGCCACTATTCAAAGCATGCATTAAGCATTTTGTGCAACCATGTTTCGATGGGTTAGGTTGGGTTGCCCGGCCAGGCCGACGACCCACGAGGAGGTCTTTGAAAGGCCCGCCCTCCTGGACAAAGAGGCTTGTACGCCGTGAATTCCGTTTGCTCTTTGGACCAGCGCCAGAAGGCGGACTTGGCTTTATTACCTCTGGGGCTGACGCAGACGCATTCTCACACCGGGGCTGGCCATCAGCCCACTCTGACGGCCAATTTTGGTCAAATATAGGATTCAGCCCTCGCGCTTCTCGGCAACGGATGGAGTACAATTGGATGCGTGTGCGGCTACTCCTCATAGGGCTCGCCGGCGACTTGGGAAGACACTTTCAAAATGAAAAATGAAATAATGAAAAATGAAAAAATGAAAAAAAAAAATCTTCATCCACATCTCAGCCGAAACCACATGAATCAACGACTCACACCACCCACTTGTCGCTGATAGGACCGGTTACACCCGCCCGAGACCCGAAGAATGTGCCGCCGAAATCAAGATGCAAACAGAGAGTCATTGTCGAGTTGGCTGCTTGGTCTTTTGTTTCGGAACAGTAGGGCCACCGCCATCTCTTCCAAATTTGCCTGGAGGGACCAGCTGGCGGTGCAATCACGACAGCGTGGTCAAAGCTAGACGCTGTTTTCCCTACGAATCAACAGCCTGTGATTGGATATTGCACATGTACGTGGCTGTCTATCAAGGCTCTTCTTGCCGCGGGTGACAATTCTGACGGGGGGGCTGCATGATTCCTGCTGCTCGGCTATGCATCCGCCGTGTTACCTGAGAGGGAGGGCGTGTTTTCGCTGGAATAGGTTTTCACACTCCCCGCGATTCCGTCCTATCACCGCACCTCACACCTCCCTCTTCCCAGCTGGTGAGACTTGCATGTAGAGGGCAGGATCTCAAAAGACGCAGGCCTGTCGAGAGAGAGAGAAAGAAAAAAGCGGGTTTCTCCGATGCATCCAACGGAGCGGAAATGTCATAGGCCTCTTTCTCTGGTGATGTGCCCAGCTGGGTCTGTCACGATCCAGACATGCAATGCAGACAAGATCGATCTGCCAACATCTTCAGCAAGACTAGGGGGGG
>JMQE01000777.1:0-94565 GCA_000731825.1 Hypocrella siamensis
CCCCCCCCTCCTCCGGCATTGCTGATCTGCCGCTGACACCGTGCGTGGCCACGTCTGATATCGGCAATCAGGATTTCGTGCTCTCTCGGTTCATCATCTCAAGGCAGCTCGATGGACGACACCTCCATCGACAGCCATGATACTAGATGAATGACGCAGGGCAGGAATACTGGAAGCGCGGCTTGAAACAACAGGATAGGGGATCCGGCGAAGCTGCTTTGATCGTGCTGCCACTCGACATCAACCGCCCCGGCCCGCGACTCCTTCTTTTGAAGATCTGACTTGCCGGACGGACAGCGCGCCGCAGGTGAGGGGAGGAGAGACTGCTCTCTGCCTGCCTTATCCCCACTGCATCGTACAGCTCACATAGTTGGTCTCACTGTGGTCTCTGGCATATTCTACGGATTATTGCCCCCTTTCTCAAGTCGACGAGCTAACTTTGGCATCATCAATATCAAATACGACAGCTGCAACGGGATATGTACGCAAAGATCTCATCGTATTGGCCGCCTACTGGGGAACCAAACTGTCCAGTCCGGAGGCAACGCTGACTGGCCTTTGCCATCCCCCCATGGCCTCTGACGATGTTTCGTCGCGAGCAGCTGCCGGACCCGCTCCTCAGTTCATGATTGCCTGCTATATGCGGGCTCGTTGAGGTGGTGAGAGCCTTGGACAGCAGGGATGCAAAGCAGCCAGTCAACAACTGCACGCCCTCGACAAACATCAAAGTTACATGCCATGGGCCAAAGAGTGAGTGAGGGAGGCGGGAGGGGGGGGAGGGCCGTCCCAGCCTTGCGTCCTGCCCAGACTCCCAAAGAGACACATATGACCGACTGCCGGAAAGATAACGCTGGTCACGACGCTGGCGGAAGGCGACTGATTTGTCCGAAGATGCCGGATACACTGAAATGGATGTTGGCGCCCCAGGTGAATGACCAGGGAACTTGATATACGTCGGCCGATGTCACGGGCTGTCGCGTGGACTACAAATCTAGACCACCAACGGGTTGACGCCACCACATGCTTGGCCCGATGGGGGCTGTGCACTTTGCTGGTCAATAACGCTCGCCAATCCTCAGCAACGGAGGCTAGCTGTCGTATTGATCCGACCGGGGTTTGAAAATTTACAGGCTCTGAACAGCATCACAACCAAGTCATCATGGGCAAAAGTTCGTGCTCGTTGCGTCAATCGAGAAGTCGCCATGTGCCCACCTCGGCCTATAGTGGCATGCATGTGGAGAAAGCGAGATTCCATGATGGATGTCGGCCAGGGTGGGCGGGAAGAGGAGGAGGAAAGGCCTTGTTTGTCGGCGATTCAAAAAGAAAAGAGCTCCTTGATACCGCAAATCATACCGACATGAATGTTTGTCCCGTAAGCCGAAGCGGGCCGTCTGCGAGAATCCTGTATCCTGCCTGTATGCTGTATGCTGCTTCATGTATGCTGCTTGCTGCTTGCTGAACATGGTTGTCGTTGAAGCACGTGGCGGCGTCTGAAATCGACTGGACTGGACTGGACTGTGTCGAACTGGACTGTGTCGAACCGGACTGTGTCGAACTGGACTGTGTCGAACCGGACTGTATCGGACTGGACTGTATCGGACTGGACTGTAATGGACTGGACTGTAATGGACTGTGGGCGCCCAATACTCTGCCACGGCCCTTGCTCATTGTCAGCCTGGTGAGCTTTCCCAAAAGTTGCCTGACCCTCGATTGCCTCGGCACGTCCTTGGTCTCAAAAAGCAGTGCTTTGACGGTGAAGCGGCCATCAGCTCAGGCGGGGTAGCAAAACACCAACTTCTTAGATCCCGGTTTTCCCCCGCGTGCGTTTCAAACCCTTGTCCTGATTTGGGATTAGGAGGGGACTGCCCAGTTCAGCGAGACGGCGAGACGGGTTGGGTTGTCAGGTCAATTGTCCAACTTCAAAGCGCCGCCGCCAATGGCACTCCATTTTTCCTTTTCACGGCGCACAGACCTGGGCTTTGGCCAGTATTTGATATTCCAAGGAGCCACTTGGCACGGATCGTCTACCATCTCCTGATTCGAATCCCCAGCATTTCTTTTTGCCTTTCCCGAAACTATCGTCACCAGTTCTAGAAGACCTGACGATGGGACAGAGACAATAGTTGCAAAACTGCCCCCGGCCCCCTTCGCCCCCCTCCCCCCCTCCCTCTTTGTTTCCTTGCAAGGGTTCTACAGACGCTTGGCTTATCGCCCAGAGTGGCGGTGGAAAGGTTCCCTTGCTCCCTCCGCCCCTCTCCTCTGGTCAAGTCGTCTTGTTGAGTTGTCCGTTACTTCATGTGGGCGATCGCAACCCACGAAGAGGAGTAAGAGGCTGTCAAGATGAATGCAGAATGCCGAGACCGCGTGTCCCTTGCCTTGGCCCTCCCCCCCCACTTCCCATCGGGATCCAGATCCAGACGGATATGGGATTCACTTTAGCCGAAGAAGCAGAGAGTTACAAACGAGGGAATTGCTCGGACTCAACTGGCTGCTGAACATTTGAAACCGTTCCTCTCGACATCCGCATGCACAGGAGCCGAGCGGGTGCACGATCAGAGGGGAGGGCAAGGGAGCAAAAGAAGAGAGAGCAAGCAGGCTCATGCGCGCGAGTGGAAGGGAAACAATACAGACAGTTACTTACGGCTCTTGTGCAGCAATCAGTCGGACCTCGATGTTGACTCGGCGTCCTGCCCTCCATCAACACACACACACGCGCGCGCGCACGGCGACACACGCATATACACACGCTTACCTGTCCGTCGGTCTCGCCCACCAATGTTGCTTCATTCCCTACTCCGTCTGCCAAGCCAAAACGCCTAGGAGTGACCAACGACATACATACATACATACATACATACATACATACATACATACGTAGGCTTGTCACACCTATACACCTACACACCTACACCACTCGCACACACGCACACACACACACGCACACACACACACAAGCACACACACACACAAGCACACACACAGTGCCATTCGGCAAAGCAGAAAATCATCAGGTCGCCGAGCAAGTGGCGAATATTAGCTGCAAGAGAGGTCCATGCATGAGTATCGGAATGTCGTGATGACTCTTTCTATCAGTTGCTGCTACGTCAAATCGTTTCTAAGACATGGCAAGTCCACGACATGGCCTCGTCACCAGACTTCTCCCACTCCCCCGAAAAAAAGCCCCTAATTGTCAAAGCTTTCTTCAAATGCTAGAAGCAGTAGCATACGCCCCCCCATTGAGCGTGATGTGTCATCTTTTTTATTTTCTTGTTGTACTGTCTTTCCCTTTCCAATTGGTTCTTGTTTCCCGTTCCCGTCGTTGTCGTCGTAATGAGCAAGTCATGTCCATCCACGAACGAATCAGCAGGGACTGGTAAACAAGGGCATGTAAATGATGTCTTTGATCCATCCAACCATCCATCCAACCATCGACCCAGCCATCCAACCATCCGACCATCCGACCAACGCATCCTTGAATTGAATCCCGGAAAGCCAAGACAAAAAGAGGACGGATTAGAAAAAAAAAAAAAAAAAAAAAAAAAAAAAAGAGAGAGAGGTCCCCACCATGATCCAGCCCGTGTCTCCTCCCTCTTTCAAATTTTGCCGCTAGTGCGAGATTGAGGATCGTAGTATGCATATTCTACTCCGTCATTTGTCGTTTCATGTTTGCGTGGCCCCCCTGCTGGCCTGCTGGCCTGCTGGGATGCTTGGCTGCCTGCCTGCCTGCCTGCCTGCCGGTTGCCCTGCCTTGGTCAAGGCCCTCGGGCACCATTGAGTGCCGGCCGTCATGTGCGAGCGAAGCTCTGCCTAGCTTTCAAACAAGTGAGATACGCCTTCCAGTGCTTCAGGTGTGGTCCTGCGCGCTCCCGGAACACCGCCCCCCCTTGTGATGCCGGCTCGGGTCTCTGTCGACGGAGCGACGAATCCTTGCGCCATCTTGCTGCGATGAGGTCTCTTGCCACTCCTCGACGAGTCGAAACCTGCAGACTTGGCAAGTTTCCCCATCTCCGACACGCTTACTCCCTTGAGGTCCCTCAGCACGTCGAGAATGATTGCCCGCTGCTGGCGCGTGTGCGACTCTGGCTTCGTCATGTACGGGCCCAGTCGATCGAGCTCGGCTGCGTTGACTGTCGGTATGGAGAGGAGGACTTTCCGGGGCGTTGCCGTCATCGGCCCGTAATAGACCACAATGGCGGCGATCAAAGATGCCAGCTCCTTTTGTATCTCTACAAAATACGGCTCGTGAAAGGACATCAAGCAGGCCTGGAGCACATCCAGTGCGATGTATTCGCGAACTACCGACGTGATTGCCAATGGAATGACGAACGGGTCCCTGTCGGTAGTCGGCTTTGCCTTTCCGTCTTGAGCATCCGCCAAAGCTCGGTCCTGCTCCTGGCCCTGGAATTCGGGGACTAGGGACACGAGCAGTCGGAGGATCATTCCACAGCACCGTGTATCTCTCATGCGGATGCCGTGGGTGCAGAAGACCATCAGAGGCTCAACGACGTCTTGCCTCATGAGGCAGAATCTCCGAAGTGAAGGGAAGAAACTGCGCGGCGGCTCCTGCTCAGGGCTCTCGTTGTTCTGCCTTCTCCGTGACTCGTGAGCAGGTGGATCTGCGAGACGAGTCAGTCTATCTCGGAACACAATACTCATGCCATGGCTGTCATCCATCACTCACTGGACTTTGTCGGGTCGAGGAAGTCGGCAATCATCATCACCGCTGTGTAGGTGACTTGACGCAGGATGCTTTCGGCCTTCATTTCTTCCTTCAGTCCAGCGTCTCCTTCAGAAGCGGAGATTTGCAACTCCTCCATCTTCTCCCACTCTCCATGTATCTTGGCGTCCATCTGCGTGAAGCATGCTGCCAGAAGCCGTGGAAGAAACTGAGTGCGGTAGTCCACGGGGCAGTCGTCCACTAAGTATCTGACCAGATTATACAGGTTGCTCTGTTGATGTGTCGAAAGCCATATCGAATCCGAGAATAAGGCTTCGGAGAGAGGCTCTGATAGGCCGTCAAAGCCGTAGAACTGCATGTCGAGTCTGCTCATGCAATAGATGATTGCATACGCGGTTTCTCTCACGAATCGCACTGAACCTCGGACAGTCGAGGCAAGGCCCTCAAATGTGTTTTTCTTATCGACAACTCTAGCGTAAAAGTCATCCTTACTCCCTTCAGATATGCCAGCTTGCCAGAACCTGTCGCTCAGAACGCGACCGACCATGGGTCGCATCTCTGCCGGCCACTCCGTCCAGCTTGCGGGATTGTGTGTTGCATGCGCATACCTGGCCGGCTGTCAGTATCATCATCCAACCGTCATCTGAGAAGTGGTCGACGGGTCAATTACTTGAGAAACTTTAACAAGTTGGCGAGGATGACAGAGAACCCCTCTTGCCAGAGTGCGTACGAGGCTTGGAAGGCTGGTGAAGCCTTGGACAAGCGCTCGACGGAGAACGCCAAAAATGACTTTGTTGACCGTAGAGGTAGAACCTTTTATCGAGTCAGCGAGGAAGGACAGAAAAAGGAAAGAAGACTTAAGTAGATAGAATCCATCCTCACACATACCTTCAAGCGTTCCTCGAGCTCTTTTTGCAGCGAGAGTCCCTCGGCATCCAGCTCGAAGCCACCCCAATCAGCGATATTATAAGCCTGTCTGCTTGCCAAGTATTTCTGAGCTTTGTCCAGCCCAAGATGTCGGCAAAAGTTGGCGTACGATTCGAGCGACGTCATCATCTCCTTGCTCTGCCACTGAGCCTTGACGGGCTCAATGAATTCTGTGAGTTTTTGAATCTTGGTCTGCGTATCGAAGCCATTGGCCCGGTGTCTGTTGCCCTGCATTAGACAGTGCAGCTTCACCAGTGAATGATGAATGTTACTCAGGAGTCCGATACTCACATGATGAGGAAGAGAAAGCTCTTGTAGGCTATGGAACGCTTTTCATCTAACGCACCCGAATCAATCATTTCATTAACCCGGCCTTCGATTCGGTCGTACACGGCCTTTACCAGAGTTAGCAGCCAAGATGAGTTGATTCAAGACTCAGCAGCTGAAACTCACCAGAAGATGATCTGGCATCTCCGCTGCGAGACGCTGCAGCTCGATCATACTTTCATTTTGAAGGTCTTTGATTGCGTCGGTGTAGGCTCGATTGTCGGATTGGCCCGTGGGCCACGTCAGGAGAATATGCTCAAGGACTCTGAGCATAAACCCGGCATTGTCATTTAATGCTGTTGTAGAAAAGAAAACGAGCAATTGTAATGAACGTTTGCGGATCATCGGGTCCTGTTCCAAGGACGTTAATGCTGGTTCCAGAACCGACTCTCATCGTTCTCTCAACGAAACTGACTTCCAAGTTCATGTCCAATAACTTATTGCTCCACGCTTCCAAGGTCGATTCGATGCCGGCAGCTTGCTGTTCCTGCAAAAGAACCAGGATTAGTCGCAGCCTCTTCACGCCACTATTTTGGTGGAAGGGACTTTACACAGTCGCGTCCGTTGTGTCTTCTCCACTTGACGTATCCTTTCAATGCGGCCTCGATCACGGTAAAGTGTGAGTCAACTCTCAATGCGGCAGCTGAGTGTTTTGAGTAGGATTGTTCTGTGACAGTCAGTCGCCGACGCCAGTGTGCTGCCTAGAAAAACTTCCAGGGGAGGCGAGAAGAAAAGTGTCCTTACTGTCAAAAGATGGCGACTCATTATAAATATCTTCAAGTATACTTGCAGTGCGACCAAGAATATGTTCGATGGCCTCGGCGGGCTTCAGTTGAACAATGTGTTCAATGACCTGAGAGCTATATCTTCGATAGTTTCCTATGAAAGCATGTCTTTCAGGAAGAGTATCTGTGTCCTCCATCAAAAACAAGTAGGTCGCATCGGTGGAATCGTCTGGCAAATTTTCATAACGAACGAGTCTGGCACTGCAGATTTCCAGCAGCGGTCCAATAGCAGTGGACACTAGGTCACTCGTGCCGAATACTTTGTTGCTGAGGATTCTTGTCCAAGTCACGAGAACGGGGATTGATACCATGAGACTAGCATTCTGTGTGACGTGAAGTAAGAGGTGCAGGAACTTGGGAGTTGCCGCCTCCGGCGGCACCTGTCCAAATTTGCGCTCGAAATAATCACCGAGACATGACAGCATCTAAAGCTTTCATGAGCGGCGAGGAAGAATGCGAGGCAAGGATATCCCTTAAAGTAGACACGTACCTCTGACAGCTTCTTTAGTATCTGATACTTGTCTTCATCAATCGCCTCCGGATCGACGGCTGCCCAGTCATGAATCTGTTTGCAGAGCGTGACTGATGATGGGCTGTACATGGGTGCCACGAGCTCTTTAAACTCCTCGTCTAATAAATTGGTGCGACAGTAAAGCGCATGCAGGGCCTCCAGAGAGCCCTAGACGAAAATCTATCAGCAAAGTACCCAGCGGGCCAGGTTGCGTCATGGGGTTTACATACCTTCTTAATGTCAGCGTGAGGTGACCCTAAGCCAGAAATCATGACTTGAACGCAACGGGCATCAGCTATCGCCTTCGGTATTGCCCATGGCATCAAGGACAAAAACAACGAGAGGGCTTTGACAGCACAGCATTTTGCATCGGTGCTGTCCTTGGCGCCAACAAAGATGCTGTAAATGAGAAGATCGGAGACACGTGTGAGCCAGCCGTGGCCGTCATGGCGCACATACGGACCCGGCTGACGATTGGGGAATGCCTCGGTCAGCACAGCCGCAGGGGTGAATATCTCGACGCAAGCCTTGCTCAGCACGCCCTCCCGCATAGTCACTACCGAGTCATCGCCAGTGAAAACCTCGTCAGAGAGCATCTCGAGTATGAACATAACGAACTCTTTATGCACGGCCGAGTCTGGAATTTCCCAAAGCTGAACAAGCAATGAGTCCATGTCCATCCACTCCGCTCCCCAGCATCTCTTGGCGACCTCTACCCATAGTTGTGCTGTCTTGTTCCTCAAATACGTCGGATCGTCTTTCGTGACAGTTCGGCTGAGCTCTACGACCCAGTTCCGCAGTGCCAAGGCTTGATCTTCATTGTATTCAGACCATCGATAGCGTATTCCGTGCTCGAGCAGAGACAATGCATAATGGCGCACGATAGGTGGCTGAGACTTGTCAAAGGCCAGCCTGAAACCTTGGAAAGGTGCTTCGGCAAGGTCCTTTATTTCCTCGAGGAAAGACTGGGCCTCTCGGCGTGCGTCATTGCTTGGATACGGATCATGTACGACTTCTAGGGCTTGATGGATTCGAGTCAAGGTATGATCGCCGCCGCCATTGTTCGGAGCGGCACCGGTTGCTGCTAGGATTCCTCCGCTCGCAGACATGCCCGCTGGCAAGGGCGAAAGTAAGAATCCAGTACTTTGCGGTGACGAAAGCGAGCGTAACCAGATTTTTGAGTCGTCTTTCCCGAAAAAAGGTGTCGAGTCGAAGGGAACTGCGCGGGCGCGGTGATTGTGCTCGATGATGACTGTTCAGATTGGGCAGTGATTCACAGAGGCAAAGTACGGAGGCGCAACGATGATGTCCGGAGAACTCGACATATGTGCGGTGAAAATTAGGGTATAAGGTAAATGAATTCGTGACGAAACAAAAGAAACTGATAGCAAAAAGTCAATCGAATGCAATGCATGCAATGAATGCAGTGGATGCAGCGGATGCGTAACGGAATTAGCAAAATGAGGTTGGCGACGGGTCGAGGTTTCGATAAGCTACTGGGCAGCGCGCCTGCAGGTCCCCTAATGACTCTACAGGTGCATATGTACCTACAGTGCCTCCAGGTATTTCCGAGTTTTTTTGTATGGGCTCACCACGTCAAGAAACTCGGGATTACCTGGGACCCACTATAAGTAGGTAGGCAGGTATTTAGAGCTGCCGTCATTCGCGCAAGCGCAGGTTCGCAGTGTATCTTTGGCTGGACCGTGAGGGGAAGGGTGGAAAGTTTGTAGATGAATGTATCTTATGCCTACTTAGTAGGTACCTATATACAACTAGCGATGTACCTCCTAGGTTCCTACTCAGGTAGGAGGCAGCCACCGTAACGGAAGTGCAGGTTTGTTGGTTTCAAGTAAAAAGTCGTTCAACAGGCGGGTTCAATCGACCACAAACACAACAATCTATCGTAGAAGCTTGTTGAGATGCATCTCAGACCGCCATCGTCCGTGAGAGTAAAGTCAGACGCATAGTTCATACTCTTGTGTTCTAAGAACCTCGCGACCACTGAACATGTCCAAACACCGTCCTCGCTGGTGGCAATGTTGACGATCCTGGGCCCCGCATGCATGCAGGAAGCTAGCACGCGTATGTTGACTGCCGCAGCGTCTGCCGATCCAGCTTCAGTTTTCAAGTCAATCAAGCTCAACCTCCAGACGCCGCCGCCGAGATTGACGTCACTCAGCAGCCGCACTCTCTTGGCTCCATATGTATCATGCAAGTCGTGTATGGCAAAAACGCGAAGATGATCATCATAGCTTCCGGTTACGACGACCCGGCCGCCGTCTGGGACCCAGTAAGCGAGAGGCAAAATTGCGGTGATGCCAGCGTTATGCTGCCCCTTGACCTCGATGGGCGCGAATGGCGCGTGATTTTGTCGCAAATCGCAGCTTTCGTCCATGGGCCACGATGTATATCTAAGCATAGAGTCATCGCCACCGCAATAGACGGTTGCTGATCTGCCTCCGACGTCTTCGTCATCTCGATTGGGACCAGAAAAAATGATGGACCATGCCTCCAGCGTGTTTTGAATGCTCAAATCCGTCCACGCTTGGATGCGCCACTCGTCGTCGAGTTGCAGTAGTCGCGCAAGCCCGGTAGATGTGGTGACGGCAAGCAACTTCTCGACAGATGGGTGCCAGCTGCATTGCAAGAAGAGAACTTCCTCACCAAGATCGTCACATCGACTTGTGGCCAGGTGCTGCAACTCGGCCCCGTGCGAGGTGTCAAGATTGAAGATGACCAAGGACCCCGTGCTGGACACAGTGGCCAGTTTGCTCTGCATCCCTGTGATTTTGGGTTGGAAGCGAAGGTCGAGAAGTGCCGATGCTTGAGGTTGCGTTGCTTTCAAAGTTCTTGGTTGTTGTTTTGTTCAGTCGGACGAATGCGATTTCTCTCGAGTTCGGAGACTCTGGCGGCGCCATGATGCATCCAATTTTCACTTACAGATCATCGCCGTCTAGATGGAACAAGATTAAGCTTCCGTTCCGGGTCTGGCGTTGCGGCTCAGCTTCGCCATCGTGATCGAGGGGCGACAGATTCTCTTGCGAGTCGGAAGGAAGTCGCAAGTCGTAGGTGCCGACGACAAAATAAGCAGGATTGACGGGACAAAATTGCATGCAGCTTGGGGGAAGACTGAGGAGAAGTTGCTTCGTTGATCTGACGGAGCCCTCGTGATCCATGTCTCTCTGGCCCATTGATGCGGGACGTTGCTCTTGGACAGATATCTTTGCGGCTCCGACGTCCAATTTCATGCGCTCGCCCCCAGATGGGACTGGTGGGGCCAACCGCCATGAGAAATTAGAACAGGCCAGGCATCAGAGATGGAATAGATTGTGGTGAGCCTCACTGATCAAGGTAGGGACGGGGGACGATGCGTTAACCGAAGTAGCAATACCCCGTACGTACAGCTTGAGAGTTTTAACATGCAGCACAAACGCTGGGCCCTGACCCGTCGACAGGGATCAGAGGGCGAGCGCGTGGTTGGGCATCTCTTGGCCTTTTGGGTGCCTTCAGCGTCGGTATCGACTCGGCGATGACTGCGGCAAGAAGTCGTCTCTTCCAAGAGATCTCTGCCGAAATCCGAAGTCGTTGTGAAACAATTCATTGGCCACGAGGCAGCATTGTCGCGCTCGGCACCATGGACGCCGATTTGCATTTCTACGGTACGCATCCATAATGGCACCAAACATGACAATACCGGTCGTGGCCGTGCGACGGTGCACTAACCTAAAGCGCTAGGTCCCCCAGAGGAACGACAGCGATTAGAAGACCGTGTAAATGAATTCGATGCTTCCGCTTGGCTGAGTCGACATGGAAGCTGGGGTTTTGGTCGCCCGTTCAAGCAACAACAATTACTTCATGAGGCTGCCAAACTTCACAATCCATATGCCGGCGTTCCCTACGCATGGCAGCTCACAGAGTCTCTCGATGACTTTTTCGCCCGCCTGCCTCCCGCAACTACTGATGGGAGCAATGATTTGCCCTGGATATTCATATGTAATCCTTACGTAGCGCGCGACACAAAACACACAGAGGATGGCGACTTCATGAGAGGAAACGAGGATGAGGCACCAGCACAGGGCGGCCAACAACTGCGTCTAGTCGTTCAAGGAAGTATGGAGAGATTGGAACTGCTGGCTGAGCTGCAGCAGAGAGTGGTCACGAGCGGAAACTCTCAGGCTTTCATCACAAGAGAACGCATCGGAGAGCAGAAGAAGGCCTCGGCCGATATTCTCAACTTGGCTCATGCAGGACGGGTCCGCACTGGCAAGGTGAGTACGGAGTACGAGCTGCGTTTTGACTCCTTTGGGAACGCATGTTTCCTCGGGCTAATTCGTCCGCTCGCGTGGTACGTAGTGGATGATTTTTTGCCCACCCGCCGATGTGAATGAGGTCTGGGAGCTGGTCGCCAGAGCTACGGCCAAGAACGAACTGGGTGTTGCCGCCAAAGTTGCTCCTCGACCAGAATTCGATGATGCCAGGAAAGATCGGCTTGTATGCGTTTACACGGCCGACTTTAGGGACAAGACAGATGTTGGCAGAGTGCTACAAAGGCTCAGGGAGCTAAGGCTTGCTGATCCAGTCTCAAGGCCCATCTATTACAAACCAGGTGAGTCAACTTCCTCCGCGCAGGCAGCCCGGGTCGCGTCTCGCCCAAGGGCAAGCCAATGAGTGGAGGGTGGACGGCTGCTGATGCCAGATTACTGTAGATGTATACACGTACATCGGTCTAGCCAGCGGGAACCCGTGGGGTCTAGCCGCGTCTGTCTATAGCTCGAAGGAGTTCCCTCGAGATGGATAATGCCGCAAGGAGCTTTCCACATAAGCACGCTCTATCGATCATGCCAACTCTTCCTGAGATACACGAAACGCGCTGAAAAAAAGAGGTTGCGCTGAGTTTCTTATTTAGACGTAACAATTCGTTGAAGTTTTTGCAAATAATCAAATAATCAAACAACCAAAAGGTGTGACCTCGAAACACGGGCGACTCAACCTCATTCCATAACGCTGGGTGCGCATTTTGTGCTGAGCGCCGAAAACTCCCGTTTAAAGCTCCGCTTTTGTGAAACAACTATTGACGAGGAAAAGACTCTACGGCGCTCATTGGTAATCGTGCTATGCAAGAAAATACGTGAGGCAGTACCCCAACGTCAAGGGAAAGGAATCAAGAAATGTCGCCGCCGGGATAAGCGGTGCCGATGTCCAAGTCGATAGGTTTCAAGGGAAGCACTAGACGATATGCACTATTTCCGTTGAGGTAGTACCGGTGCAATTTTTTGGATCGCAAAAACCCGAGCCTTTCGTAGAGCTTCATTGCCGGGGTATTCGTCTCCTCAGTCTCCAAAACAACCTCGCCAGCGTTTCGTTTCGCCATGGCATCAATGGCTTGTTTGACCAGGGCAGTCGCGATCCCATGACCACGAAAGGAGGAATCTACTGCCAGCATGGCAATGTAGCCCCGACGAGTGGGTGGTGAGTGCGATGAGTGGACTTCCAACTTGCAGACGATGACGCCGACGAGGGATGAATCCGACGAGTTGAGAGCCTATGATTTGGCGTCGGCTTGAGCAACTTGACCTGAGGTCCCCGAGGTGCATCGCAGGAACAATGCTGCTGAGCTGAAGTGCTGGTGCATGGAAGTACATACCATAAAACAAAGATGAGCCCATTGGCAGAGAAAATACCTATAGACGTAGATACTGTAAGGCTCGCTCAGGTCTTTGGAGATGAGTGAGCGTATAGCGGGCAAGTAGAGTGCCTCTAGTTCGTGGTGATACTGGATGAACTGCAACTCGGGAAGGATATCCTGCTTTCGAGCCAACGACATGGTGAGAAGGGGGTCGAGGACAACAGGCAGCCACGCGCGACAAGCAAGATGTGGAACCGGCGGCGCGATGACGCGAAGCTCGAGAGTCAGTGAAAGAGACCGCGATACTGGAAATGTGCGAGTCAAGGAGCGTCCATTCGATTCGTGGGTTGACAAAGAGAAGAGTCGGCCCAGGGGCTTGAGGGTGTTAGAGGCAGCATATCATTGGCAGTATTTCTTTGGGAGAGAATATCTCACGAAACCCGTCTGTCGCCTCTTCCGCGCAGAGATCTACGATCGACTCTAGTCCTTGCACTTTCGTCGCAATCTGAGCGCCGAGGCCAACGCTGGCTGTGCCAGAGTGCGTTTCGATATGATGAGCTCTCCAGACACCAAGGGTGGGTAGACTCGAGCGATTTGTGAGGTACTTGTCTTGTCTTGTACAGTCACCAGGGGCGTGGGCGTGTGGCGGGGCAATCCGACGTGTCGCACGCATTTCAAGAAGACAGCACCAGAGACTACCGCTTTCACAAAAAAAAAAAAAAGAAGAAGAAAAAGAGGCACATCATTCACCACATGTCAAGCTCCGTGATAGGATAGCATACGATAGAAACGCTCGTCTTTTCATCAACGGACTTGATGCTGTCGGGATTTTCTAGGCACCTTCCGATTTATCATACAGTGACAGCCCACTAGCAAGGGCGCCATCGGCAAAAGGTGGAATTCTACCATTCCAGTCACCAGATACTTGCCCATTGACGACTCTCCCGTGTCCACACCAGGCTGTTCCATTATGGCGCTGGAAAATGTCAAGTGATTATCGAGTGACCATACCGGACCTTGTTGGTTTACAAAATCAAGTGCTGGCCACAAGGATCGTTGCGACTGCTTCCGTTGTCCGACGCAGCCGAGTCTGCCGTTGGGAAACATTCACAGACACATGCGCCCGAGTCAACAGCCTCGTCTGCCACCCAACCCGGCACCCTGTGCCTCGTCATGGCCACTACGTTGCGCCGTCGCGCACCGCGCGGCGCGGTATCGACTGACGACGACCCAACAACGAGAGGCGAGATCCCGGAAGACCAGCCGACGACACACGTCCATATTGTGGAAAAGATTCCAAAGGCCACACGCAAGAGACGCAACACTTTCATATTCCTTCTCGGCGGTCTCTGCGGCCTATTTGCGGCAGGCTTCTTCGCAAAGACGAATGATCTCATCGACTTCCCCGAGATCGGAGAGCTGAGCATGG
Organism: Hypocrella siamensis; assembly: GCA_000731825.1. NCBI lineage: Eukaryota > Fungi > Ascomycota > Sordariomycetes > Hypocreales > Clavicipitaceae > Hypocrella > Hypocrella siamensis. Next base: position 14,284 of record JMQE01000777.1, read on the forward strand.
ATAGCTTCCTCGACGTGCTCCCCGCGGGTCTGATCAAGGATGTGCGCGACCTGGTCAGGGGGGAGCGCGAGGTCACGGATTCTTACGACTCCTTCTCGGTCGGCCTCAAGGCTCGGTCCGAGGGCTTGTCTGTGCATCACCCTGTCATCATGGTGCCGGGTGTCATATCGACAGGTCTAGAATCTTGGGGGACCTCCAACACGTCCCGCCAATACTTCAGAAAGCGCCTATGGGGCAGCTGGACCATGATGAGAGCCCTTGTCCTCGACAAAGAGGTCTGGAAGAAGCACATTATGCTCGACAAGAAGTCCGGCCTGGATCCGCCCGGCATCAAACTCCGCGCAGCCCAAGGTTTTGACGCGACGGATTTCTTCATCACCGGGTATTGGATCTGGAACAAGATATTTGAGAATTTGGCCACCATTGGCTATGACCCAAGCAACTCCTTCACAGCGGCGTACGACTGGCGGCTGTCCTACGCCAATCTGGAGGTGCGCGATCGTTACTTCTCGCGCCTCAAATCATACATCGAGGCAGCCGTCGACTACGATGGCGAGAAGGTGGTTTTAGCGTCCCACAGCATGGGCAGTCAGGTTGTCTTTTACTTCTTCCACTGGGTTCAATCTGATCACGGGGGCCGCGGGGGAGAGGACTGGGTAGATCGCCACATCGGATCTTGGATCAACATCAGCGGGTGCATGCTCGGCGCGGTCAAAGACCTTACCGCTGTCCTGTCTGGCGAGATGCGAGACACTGCCCAGCTCAACGCTTTCGCAATGTATGGACTAGATAAGTTCTTAAGCAAAGAAGAGCGGGCCGAGATCTTCCGCGCCATGCCTGGACTTTCCTCCATGTTGCCCATTGGCGGCGATGCCGTTTGGGGCGACCTCGACGGTGCACCAGATGATCGGCCGAAGCAAAAGTTCTCCTATGGCTCAGTACTCAATTTCAAGATTGGCGCAAACTGGACTACGCCAGATAGGAACATGACTGTCGAGGGTTCGCTCAAATATCTCATGGATACCACCGAGGATTGGTATCAGAATCATATAAGACAGAGCTACTCTCACGGCGTGGCACAGACCGCTGCTGAGGTGCGAGCCAACGAGAAGGACCCCAGGAAATGGCTCAACCCCCTCGAGACGCAGCTTCCCAACGCACCCAACATGAAGATATACTGCTTCTACGGCGTGGGCAAACCCACGGAGCGGGCATACTTCTATCGGGCACCCGACCAGCCGGCTCAAACCAAGCTCAACATCACCATCGACACTGGGCTCACGGAGGGAGAGGCAGACCATGGCGTCGTCATGGGAGAGGGCGACGGAACTGTCAACCTGCTGAGCACCGGGTACATGTGTAACCGCGGATGGCACATCAAGCGGTACAACCCGGGCGGATCGAAGATCACCGTCGTGGAGATGCCGCATGAACCCGAGAGATTCAATCCCAGGGGCGGACCGAAGACGGCGGACCACGTCGATATCTTAGGCCGCCAAAACCTGAACGAGCTCATTCTGCGAATCGCCGCCGGCAAAGGGGACACCATCACAGACTACCTCGTAAGCGACATTCGTGAATACGCGGACAAGGTCAAGGTGAAGAATGATGAGGATGAGGATGAGGATAAGGACAATTAAGAGGAACACGAGCTTCATGAGGGGTCACAGGGTTGTATTTTCGTCTGTTCTTTGTGTCGCATCCCACGTGGATGGCTGGTGGGTTGGTTTGGAGCTCCGGGACTGGCGTTTTGGTTATCACGTCCTAATCTGCATTCGCCCTTGATAGCGCCAGCGGTTCGAGCGGCTGCTGTGGTGCTTTTATTTCTAGACTTCCCGACGTTATCGATAAATACCCACTGAGGCGATGAACATTACAGTTTGTAAATTTGTAGAAAAAATGACAGCTGCTTCCATGATTCATGCTAAGCATGGGTACACCGTCCATGTAAGATTGCATCGTATCCTCAGAAGAATCGCCCGGGGTCGCGCTGCTTGCACCTGTCGCATTGACGCGCAACGAAACTTGCAAAGAACTTCCTTGAGCTGGCTGGCGGATTGGGCCAAGGCAGGTTACACGCAGGTTTCACTGCGCTAAGGAGGCGCGCATCCAATGGCTTGGCGAAGGAATGGCATTTGACGACCCCACCTCACTCATATGTAATGTGCAGTACATGCTCCTAGGTACCCAAGTTCGTGCAGAGGGCGATACCTTGGCGGGCATGCAACTCTGCCTTCTCTGCTTCGTGCCTGCTCGTTGTTACAATCTCTGAATTGGCAACGTTCGACATGTGAGGAGCATCCATTGAACCACGCAAACACTCGGCTCGGGCTGACAGCAGGAGACGTGACTCCTAGCGCTGAGCAGGGGAGAAAACGACCATCACAGACGATCACGACCGAGGCGAAGAGGTCTGCCGAACTGCGCCGCTTTCCTCAGGCCAGATGCAGTCATTGTTGCACCCTGTCTCGACATCCAGCTATGATGGAATCCGACGGAGTCGAGGGCGCACTGAGCTCCGAAGCTGAGAATCGACTTTGGACAGGTCCGTCCCCGAGTTTGAGTCGCGACTGAGATTTGATTCCCCTCTAACCCCTCCCACTCCCTGTTCCCTTGTCCTGCCTCTAGCATCTGACGGCATCCAGAATTGGCCGAATGTCTTGTCGCAGATTGCGCTGGTCACGAAGCCATTGACGACGCCCTCCGAAGCTGGCTCGCCATCGCCTCCCAACTGCAACGTCGAGCATCCGACTCCCAAACAGACTCTCTGGCCTGCGCCCACATGCTCCTCGCGAGCGACATCTTCAGTCAGAACGAGGATTACGTCCGGACCCAAATCATACACAGTTTGTTGCAGGAAGATGAGGCAGGGCCCCTTTATGCCATCGCCAGCGTCTTGTACATGGACGGCTGCAATAATGAATCGACGTTCCCCCGCATGGTTGGCGAAGCGTGTTTTACACGGCTTCTTGAACTCATTGTGGCGCCCCAAAATGATTCGAATGTCCGACTGCATCGCTTGCTGCTACAGCTCATGTACGAAATGTCAAGAGTTCAGCGGCTCAGTGTCGATGACTTGATGTCGGTGGACGACGATTTCGTTCATTTCCTTTTTCGAATCATCGAGGGAGTCTCGGATGATGTCCAGGATCCCTACCACTATCCAACCATTCGAGTGTTGGTGAGATTTTGTCGCCCACCCCCTTTGGTCACATGGCCATGTTTCTGCCCTTGCGCGCCACTGACTCTTCTTAGCTGGTGTTGAATGAACAATACATGCTGGCTTCCACAGAGATGGCCACAGGTTCGAATGGCTCGCAATCTCCGCTGACGAATCGTATTATCAAATGTTTGAGCCTACATGGCCCCCTGTTCAGAACATTTGGCGAGAATGTCATTCTTCTCTTGAATCGAGAAACCGAGACATCGCTACAATTGCTTATCTTGAAGCTTCTGTACCTTCTATTCACAACCAAAGCCACGTCCGAGTATTTCTACACCAATGATCTGCGGGTTCTCCTCGATGTCATCATTCGAAACTTGATGGATCTGCCTGATGAGAAGATGTCACTGCGACACACCTACCTGCGGGTCATGTACCCGCTCCTCGCTCACACCCAGCTTAACCAGCCGCCCCATTATAAACGAGAAGAGGTGCTCAAGGTACTGAAAATCTTACGCGGGTCTCACAATGCGCATTTCGCACCTGCCGACGAAACAACGCTCCGGCTGGTGGACAGGGTCATGAAAGTCAAATGGATCGGGGAGAATGAAATCGAAAGGGAAGGGGCCGGGCAGGCTGAAGTGGCTCGCAAGTTCTTGGGCATCAGTCTGTCGCCAACAGAATACGCAAGCAGCGTCAGCGTCAGAGACGTTGCGGGCGTCATGGAAAGACCAGGCGTCCAGACTCCGAGCCGGCACGGGGCAACAGCAACGAAAACGAGCGCAGACGTTGATGCATCGGACAAAGAGCCCGAGTCGCCCACAAATTCTAGAAAACTGCTGCCCCTTGTGCCAAGGCATCGTCATGGTGCTCAGTTCCCCCAGACGGCAAAGAATAACATTATCATAAACGATGAGGGCAAGAAAGTGCCGCCCAAGGCACCACCGCCGAGGAGGAGGGGCCGGGGAAAGATGATCACCGATTCTTCACCTGTCCAGCCCGCAGACGAAACGGACAGAGGTTGATGTGAGGTTTTCCGTACTCATTCAAGCGACATGCCACGGTTCACGGGACCGCGAATTCTCGACGAGAAGTTTCCGCACTGAGCGCCTAGAATACATCTCGGAAAGCTTCTGGTCGAGCACGAAACATGGCTTAGCACCAGGGAAGCTTCTGCGCCGACAGAGAGGAGCAGAAAATCATTTGGTGCCTCATCAATATGAGAAGACACTTGGTGTTGACAGGGTTTCAGGTGATCGTGTATGATTGGGAGCGTCAGGTTGCTTTATGACCTCGGATGAGGGATTGCCGCACGGAGCGAAAGTTCTCGAAGCGATTACCTGACCTCGTTTCTCGCAACCAAGCGCTGTAAATGAATTCAAGCATAGCATAGCATAGCCGGACCGAAGACCATCAATTTGCATACTTTCAGGCAAATGACTCAATAGAACGAGCCTTGTTGCTTCATCCAACTGCGGTGGGCGCTCCGCCGCACCTGTATCCTATTACATGGCGTCTTGTTTGCTTGGCAATAGTCCATTTCCAGCATCTCAAGACCTGGGCTATGCAGAGGGGAAGGAGACGATTCGCCGCGTGGGGTGGTCACGAGGTGACGCGTCTGGCAGCTCAGGGTGTACTGGGTCATGTTGATTCATGCGCTCGAAATATCTACCGAATGGTCTTTGAGGTCTGCTTCCGCGACACCATCTATCAAGTGACGATTTTTTCATCACTTGGCAGCGACTTTTGCCGCAATACATGAGGGGCCGACATTTGACGAGTTTCTATCCGGCACGAGACTGGCTACCCATGTACCTATGGTAAATTTTCGGGCAGTCACATTTGATCCTCCGGAGGAGGGGGGGGGGGAAAGGGCGGCGGTCTGGCGCTCTTGGCATTAGATACGAGATATGCCATTATTCCCAAGATATACATACATATGTATGTATGTACGTACGTGCATGTTATAGCAGTTGGTTTCAATTATTCTTTTTTCTTCTTGCAGTTCATGTGTCCCCTTCCCAACCAAATTGTCCATCTAGGTTGTACACAGACGTGTCGATGGCCGGAAAGCTAGATGCCGGGGAGAAGAAACGCAGCCACGTAGCTGAAAAAAAAGCTCCTTGGTGACGTCACCGTACCGGACTAGTATAGGTTGACGAGAGAAGCACACCTGTGGAGGGGCGTGTATGTAGTATACACGTATGCTGTCGTCATTATGCGCATTTTCCCCTCTGTGAAAAAACCTTTTTGCTTTCTTTTTTCGACGCATCGAGTTTCTTTGAGAGCCAAGAATCCCATTTAGCGGACTTTGGTATGCAGAAGGGCAAGGGCACCCGGGGAAAAAAAAAAATAAGTAAAAAAAGGTTTCTTTTTTCGTCTTTTTTTTTTTGCCGCGGGGCTTTTAATCAGCAGTTCTTGGCGGCTGAAAGGAGGGAGGGGGGTACATGGCGGACTAGTACGTAGACCAAGACTTGTATTTGTCCTTTTTTTTGTGTCTACGCTTACGACTACATTCGCCAAGGTGTTCCTTTTATCGTGTCTCATGATGATGCTGTCGACCGAGACATGCAGTTTTTTTTTATCGTGTGAAAGGGCCTTGTACGGAGTAATGCACATCGCAAAAGGGGGGGGGGGGGGGGGGGGGGCAGACTTGAAGACCCCCACGAACTGTGCGCGGATGTTGCTGTCGTAACGGGTGGTATTTAGTCGCCTACATTCTGCAGACGTTCATTACCAGGTTGTGAGGTTTGGTCTAGAGCTCGCCGGATTGCCGGCGGCCATTGCGTCAGGTCCCCAACTCGACGTTATAAAGGTCCGCAGGGCTGGATCGGCCGCCGAGCGCAGCAATCATGGCAATCAGGAAAGCCAGCAATCATCCCCATCGATCCAGAGACACGGGTCGAGCCACGGAGGCCGGAGTCTGGTGTGCCCATGTACTACTATTTTCTAGATTGCAGCATGAACCCAGTTAGTACAGTCTGTACTCCGTAGTTCGTGAGCGCGTGCGGACAGACTCCCACTTGGTGCCGGCCTCGCGCCTCTCCTTCTACCCACCCCTCCTCTTTCATCCCCATACCCCCCCAACGGGTCTGTTCCCACCATGTCGCGCCAAGTCCAACCCGGATGCCGCCGCCCCATCTGCTGCTGTTTCCATCGTTTCTCTCCGTCTGGCTTGTGCTGTGCGCTGTCTGCCCTCGCCCTAAGGGCGTCCTCTCGCCAAGCACCAAGTCGCAAACCCTCTGCTGTCTTTAATAAGTGCCTGATCCGTCATGGATCATCGCTTTGATTCTGCCGCGGCTTCCCCATCACGGCAGCTCTCTCCCAGCTCATCGTTCCTGCTTCCCCGAGCACAGGAGCAAGACGACGCTGCTTTGCCAAGTTCCGATTCCCCATTTTTCTCGAGTACACATCATCATCGTCAGCAGCATCAGCAGCATCAGCAGCGTCAGCAGCGTCAGCAGCGCCAGACCCAGAATCAACCTTCTCTCGCGGCTGGCGCCGGGAGATTTACCGAGGAGTGGGACGCAGGACAGCGCCCGAGTTCCATCATCAACGAGAACCACCTCGCCGCCTTCCCCGCCGCCGCCACCATGCAGCGCTCAAATTCGGTTCACAGCTATGCGGCTGGCGACGACGACCAGTTGCCGGTCCGCAACGGCACCTTGAGGAAGAAGTCGTCCACTCGACGATCTGGCAGCCTGCGACGCAGCAGCAGTCGCCGGAGCAACAGGCCCGGCAGTGTGAGGAGCTTGGCCCTGCACTCGGCCTCGGATCCCGGCGATGCACACAGCGCATTCTACTGTCCTGTCCCCACGTCCAGCACGCCCACCGATGTTCTGGCTGGCAGATTTCAGAGTATGTTAAGGTCTCTGGCTGGCTTCTTCAGCTCGCTCGCCAGTGTGCCCCCTTGCGTTCCCTGCGTTCCCTGCGTTCCCTGCTAACCTGGCCGTCGTCGTCCAGCCTGGCGAAAGGTCCTCAAGGACTTAATCACCTACTTCCGCGAGATCCAATCCCATTACGAGCAGAGGTCCAAGGCTCTGGTCAAGCTCGCCAACGTGGCAAACAACATTGCCACGCCGCCGCAATTTCTCAAGTCAGCCGGCATCGATGACGCACTGCAGTTCCTCCGCAACTACAACAAGACGGCTATTCTAGAGGCCAACAAGGCAAAGGAGATTGAGGAGGATGTCGTCTTGGCTTTGACTGGCCTGAGAAGCGATCTGCAACAAAAGATCAAAGAAATTAAGCATCTCTCTGGCGACTTTAAGAACTCGGTGCAGCGTGAGATGGACGCCACCTCCAAAGCTGTCCGCGCGCTTGCCGACGTGCTGGACAAGACTGACAAGGATTCGTCGTCGACGACCGGCAAACAGGATCCCTTTTTGATGCGTCTGGCCGTCGATCGCCAGGTGGAGCGCCAAATTGACGAGGAGAATTATCTGCACCAAGTAAGTCTTCCGGGTACTCGTCCCGTGCTTCCGGGCACAAACACGTGAGCTTTGGGACACGGTAAAATATTCATGCCACTTGCACTTAGGCGCATCTGAATCTCGAAGCCTCTGGGCGTGAGCTGGAGTCCATCGTCGTCGGAGAGATCCAAAAGGCCTACAATGCCTACGCCGGCATTCTCAAGCGTGAAGCAGACAACTCGTACGCTGCTGTCGATGAGCTCCGCGAGGGCCCCATTGCCATGCCCAAAGACCAAGAATGGATTCACTTCGTGACGCATGACGATCACATCGTCGATCCCACTGTGCCCATACGGACGGTGGACCAAATCCACTACCCCGGCCAGGACCACCTCTCTGCGCAGGAAATCAGGGCTGGTCTGTTAGAGCGCAAGAGCAAGTATTTGAAAAGCTATACCGCCGGATGGTGAGTTGTCCTGCATGGACTTGCATCTCCTGTTTCCTGTCTCCAAGCTGGGTATGCCCTTCCCTTCACAATGCGTTAACTCGTTGCAGGTATGTTCTCTCGACAACCCATCTTCACGAATTCAAGTCTGCCGACAAGGCGCAAGCGCCAGTCATGTCTCTCTATTTGCCTGAGCAGAAGCTCGGCTCCCACTCGAGCGAGGGCGGGTCATCCAACAAGTTTGTGTTGAAGGGCAGGCAAACTGGTACGATGCACCGCGGACACACATGGGTCTTCCGTGCCGAGAGCCATGATACCATGATGGCTTGGTACGAGGACATCAAGGCATTGACCGAGAAGACGCCCGAAGAGAGGAGCCAGTTCGTGCGCACCCATTCGCGCAGCCTCAGCCGGTCGTCTCGTCGCTCCGTCAGTAGTGATGGGATTGTCGACGAAGATGACGAGGAGCCCTTTGCCGCCACCCCAATGGACGTGAATCCAGAGCCACGTGACGAATCGGCCACCCGACGACCCGAACCAGGTGGGCGGTTTCCATCAGATCTTCAAATCAACGCGCAGCGTGGCTTACAGGCGCCCCATTCGCCTTCTAGTGTGAGCTCTGGTCAGCCGGATTACTCTACAGATGCACATGCGTTTGAGGTTGCCGAGACTCTACCGCCCGCCGCCGCAATGGCACCGGCAGCTACGGCTGCAGCTGCAGCCACATTGCACCAAAACAAGGACAACCACATGGGTTACGGGGGCACGATTCGGACCCCGATGGACGACATGCCGTCACAAGCCGCCATTGCCAGCCAGCAGGCGCACCAAGACGGCATCAACCCCTACACGAGCGAGCCCGTCTCTCATCACTCGACGCATCAGGACGGCGACTACTTCCCTGACGTCATCGCCGTCGGTGCCCCGAGTCAATCAGACGGCATGGCGGTGCCACTCGCCAGCGAGCCATTTGCACACCATGAGGAAAGTGGGGACTTGTCAGCGGCATCTCAGCCGGCCGATTCTTCCAATCAGTCAGTGTCCTCCAGGGCAGACCAGGGAGACAAGTACGTGAACAGCGCCGGACAGGACACGAATGTCTTGATTGCCAGCAATATTCCTCGGTCCGAGACGCAGCGAGAAATGGCCCTCCAGGCCGTTCCTGAGGCGGACGTTGCTGACCACACCATACCTGCCGCAACCCCAATTGGCGAGACTGGACGTTTGACGAGGCCTGTGGACAACAGAAATGACAGTGCTGCGACTATCTCGAACCTACCCATCCCTGGCAAGTTTCCAAAGAGCAGCAATATTACACTTTCATAGAGCCTTGTAGTTTTGGCGACGGTACAGCTTTTGTTTTTCATTATTACCTGGTTGTTTGTATGGTATCTTGTATGCTCATGGTGTGTGTGTCCCTCTGACAAATCTTTGCGTCAAGACTTTAGCTCCATGGGCAGTAACTCTTTGTTGTTGTTCTGTTTCCTTCTGTGATCGGAGGGTGTTTGAAGTGGGATATGAACTTGGGTTATTTGTCCCGTAGCATCATTACATCGGGAACCTAGCCGTGGACTCCAGTAAGGGACCATCTCTTACTTCGTACAGGGCAGGAAGCTTCAGCAAGCAGCGAGAGAATCCATTGGTTCATCACATTGATGACATTACCGTGAAAACATACTGATCCGAGATGATGGGTGCACGGGTGGGTTCCCAGGCCAAAGTTTCGTTGTAGAAGCTCCATACCCTCTCTCTCTCTCTCTCTCTCTCTCTCTCTCTCTCCCAATGTCCGACCGACGGTGACAATGCGCGCAATGCCGATGCACCTGATCTGTGCGTGCGGAAACCACGAAAGGCGAAACATCCATCCCGACGAAGAAAGAAATAGAAATAGAAGAAATAAAAGAATTCATTACACAATCAGTACGGGTCGCTCAAGGCTTGGGTATGCGAATCGTCCTGCTCGTCATGAGAAAACCGTGAGTCACAAAGAGGAGGACAACCGGATGAAACTCGAGAGCTGAGCCGCTGAGCCAGGCGCCAAATGGAATCTCTTGTAAGACCCAGTCCTGATACACCCAATATGCCATGACTGCATCCAGGAAGAGAGATGTAGGGATCGGCGTTCCCTCAAAGTACTTGCTCTTGCCCGTCGAATCTTTCGGAAGAACTGAGACGGTCACATTGAAACGAGCAAGGCGAGTCAGGCCACACAAGACAAAGAAGGTGAGGCCAATGGTATCGAGGGTCGATCTGCATCCAATGGTAAAGGCCACCATGGCGGGAGCAACGCCGAATGAAATCTGTGCCCATACCAATCGTCAGAAACGTCTTCCGAGATTTGCGCTTTTTAGAGCCTGAATTCAGGCAAAGAAACTGTTTCCGTACCAAGTCGGCCAACGAGTCCAACTCTTGGCCCATAAGGCTACTCTTGTTTCTCCAGCGAGCGACCCTCCCGTCAAAAAAGTCAAAGAAGAGTCCACATGGCAGGAAAGTAAGCGCGAGCCAGATTTGGCCACGTGAGCTCGGATCGCCGAGACAGTACCGCAGGGACGAAAAGATGGACATGACGCCGCAGAAGCCTGGTCACGTTGGCGAGCTCCCGATCAGCAGATGCAAGTCGATGCTTTTGTTTCACGGAGCCAGAGCAGACCCCCCCATCCTGTAGGACTCACCATTCATCAATGTGATGGAATCGGCAAGATGCATTGCCCGCACGAGAGAGAAGTGGCCGGCATCAGCGGACAACAGCGTCTTTTGCTTGTCGATGGCTGCAAGAGAAAAGATGAGAAATCAGCACGGCTCAGTACCAGTTGCTGCCTCGTTGGAAGAGCAAGCGGCGACATACCCGGTTGATTGGGATTGACGGAAGATTTGCCCGTCGCACCATCTGTGCCCGACGAGGCAGCCGTGTTCCTTTTGGACATTTTTCCGTCGACAGTATGACGCGCGATACCCTTGGAGACGGAGAGAAAGAGAGTCTACCAGGTGTTTGTGGGCCTGCAACGTTGTTGTCTGTGAGCTGTCGGCGGCGGGACAAAACGTAGATTCCCAGATTGTTGGAGTGGTGCTTGCTGGTGCCGGTGGTGGTGCCGATGATGGTGCCTTAAAAACGGGGCAGTGGCGGTGACGGGGCGGGCGGGCTGGCTGGCTGGCTGGCTGGTCCACGCATGCCGTCATCGCTCCCGCGCAAACAGAAGTCGCAAGTCGGTCCCTCGCAGCAACCCTAATGCGGGGCCACAACATGCTTAATCTTTCCTACGTCAACTTGCAAACGCCCGCTCTAGCCTTCAAATGTTCCAGAACAGAGACATCTCGTTGTGCGGAATTCACCTTTGTTGCGTTGCAAGTGCATCACGTGGTGGACATCCGTGTTTATGACGAAGTGCCTAGGCTAGGTAGGTACCTAGTAGTTAGTTACCTAGTACTAGGTAGGTACCTAGCTATGTACGTACCAGGATACCGAGAGCGGGCCATTGAGTGCATTGAAGCTTCAGCCGCTCTACATTCACCAGTAAGAAAATATATGTAGATATGATTCCTTCTTCAACTCAATCAAACAGTAGAACATGCTATGCTATTATGTCGATTGCTTGTGAGAAACCGTTGGATGCCATGCATGAATGAAACAATCCAGAGTCCCTTCTCAAAAACGCCTCGTTGCCGTGCCAATCACAAATTAGACAATGCCGCCTTTTGTCCTTCCAGGAATTCTATCGACATGTAGCAATATTGACCTGCGCAGCCCAATGGCAAGGTCCAAGGACGGGAAGTGTGTCGCCTGCAGTTGATTCGGGCCATCTCCAGCATAACCTAATGATTGGCTGAGAGTGAGGCTGGGTGATTCAGGTCTGCGTTCAGAAATGGTTGCAGACTCGGTCACTCGAGCGTCTCATCGTTTGATCAGAACAGATAATCCATTGACCCGAGCCTCGCACGAGCCAGAGATACCACAGATGGTGTACCCACGAGGCGGTATTATGCTGCAACTGTAATTCCAGTGCGTTAGAAACCCTGGTGCGTCCCGCTCAAGCCTGATGGAAGAAACAATACAATACTTACGCGGATCCGCCATGAGCATTCCCGAACATGGGAGATTTTCGGCCCAAGCTCGTCAAGAACTGAACACCCTCAATACGGGACCCAGCTCTAATGATCAGTCCGCTCAAGTACTCGCCGCGTCGGACATCTGTGAACATGTCAGCAAGGCGGCATATGCAGTTTTGAGCTTCAGCATGACAAGAGGGCTTCTCACCAAAGTCGAATGTTCCCGATTCTGATTCTGTCTCTTCTCCTCTCACACCGAGCAGCTGAGCAGTGTTGTCGTCATAAACGAACTCCAGGCCATTCAGAGCAGACCCGTGATGAGCTATCACCTGCGACATGACTCTGTCTTGCTTGACAGCACTCAGAAAGACGAGCTCTTCCTGTTTGCCGTCTTGCGTCGGATTCGAACCCAGCCTGTGGCTTCTTGAAGCCATCTTCCCGCCACCAAGCTTGACCAGAGAGTCCTTGGAGGTGAAGTCTTTAAAATCATGAATGTGTAAGACGCCTCCGCCGTGCGACCTGATGGAAATGGACATGCGTCCTCTTCGCTTCGCTTCCGGGAGACGTGCCCGCAAATCCTGGTCGTTCAAAGTCAGCTGGCGCCGTATGGGCCCGTTTTCGATCGGGTATTCCAGCCAGGCATGGCAAACATCTTCCCCTTCTGCCAGCACTTCGACAAAGGAGATCCCAGTCGCCGCCATGGTCACCACTGTGCCACCCTCGGTGGCAAACGCCCGAACACTGTCATCTGCAAGAATGGGCGGGTCGCTAGGTAGCCTGAACGCCGGATGGGCCCGGAAGCGCAAGCAATCCAGACGGTGCCATTCGCACTCATCTGTCTGCTGCACCAACCCGCCCTTGGACTTGGTTCTTGTCGAGAATGCTTCGCGGGGAACAAAGGACCGGTTGAAGACGACGTAGTCCCTGTGCATGATGCCCGATTGCTGAATTGGACAACCAAATACGTGGCCCGTCTCGTGCAGATGGGCGCCGATGCCCATATTGGCTGCCTCCCACGAGCTTCCTGCATCGTTCTTCTCATTGGCCACAAGCTTTGTGTCGGTGGGGGTGCAGTCTGTGAATGCAGGCACTACTTCCTCAAAGGTGGAGGGATAACTGTGTAGATAATGAGATCCAAAGATGGAGATTTCCAGGTCGCCCGCATTCCCGCCCTGGGCAGCGTGGCCAGTCACAACATTGTCCTGAGGATCCCAATGCGTGTCAAGGAAAAGCACCGAGACGTAGTTTTTTTGGCCCGGGAGAGGATTCAAATAGTTGCGAAGTGCGTCTGCGGCCACGTCGAACAGAGGACTTGTGTCCCCGGGGTTGTCGGATTGCCGAACCTTGCTTAGATGTCGAATTTCGGCTACAGTCTTGTCTGATCGTATAACATGAATCCTGGCCTCGGAGCGCATGGTGCCATTCTCTCGGTCTCGATAGTTCGTAGAACCCAGAGCCCACTCCTCCTCGTAACGAAAAGTCCTCCGTCCAAGCTTGTGCCTCCACATTTGTTCTGCAGTGAAGGCTTGCCAGAGATAGGCAGCCATGCGAAACTTTCTTACTGCTGTCTGCAGATTGTTTCCCTCCTTCTCCGCTCGAGCCGGCGTGGCATCAAATGTCTCGGATGAGTCCTTTCCCACAAGAATCGCAAGCTGCAAAGGAGGTGCGCTCATCGCTGGTATCATATGTACTGTGAGGTAGGAAGCATGAATGGGATTGGAGGATGAGCTGCCCGCGAGCTTGGGGCTCGAGAAGTCGAGTCGAAACTTGTTCGGCCCAGGCTGCAGATACACCAAAGCCTTGAAATGAGATTCGCAAACTGGCCAGGTGATGGCCGGAAAGTTGTCATCATATCGGCTCACAAGCACGGTTCCATCAATGGAGTGCTGCCCGGCTTCACCGATGGTGCCGTGAATGAGCAAGACCTTTTGGTACACCTGAAAATCAAGGTCAGAACAAGTCGAGCTGGGGGCGGGAGATGCCGACAGGGCTAGCTCTCAAGCAGGCGGGCGCATGATGGCCATGCCCGTCTTGGGCAGTGTTGTGTTCGGCGACCGGCGCGACGGTTGTGGCTTACCCATGCATTTTCCGAGATGTTGTCTACCCGTGGGGCATACTGCGACAAAGGCACGCTGCTTCGTCCATTGGCTGGTGGAGCCCCAAGACCTGACATGCCAGAGACGCTCAACCTGCGACTTGGCGCAGAGGACAATGGGGGCCTCGTGGGCTGGGATGATGCATATGGCAGGCTTTGTTGCGAAGGATTGGCCTTTTTCAATTGAAGATCGAGCGCGGGATCGGAATGATGGCCCAACGATGGAGGCGTTACGGAGCCACTGGACGGGGATGTGCCCTGGCTGTTGACTGTCCCGTCGCTGGAGGCGTCGGTAGAGCTGTCGGTTCGAAAACTTGCCTTGGATCGACGACGCAGCTCTTTGAAAAACGAGGGAGCCATGACGGACAACGTCACTCGGTAATGACAGGAAGCGAATGTCAAAGGTTTCCACCTTCGCGTTGCTTGATCTGGAGACTGGTTGGGAGCGACGAAAGAATGGACGTCTCGGAGCAGAGGTTGTACTTGGCTGCCGGCGGTAACGAGAGGCCTGGTGAGGGAAGTGAGCGGAGAGAGGCTGCGATCGACGCAGTCAGTCTGTGGTGTTTGACCACTCAGTGCCTCTTGAGCTGTGAAACACTCGACCTGGCCAGGCGTAGGGAGAAGGGCTGGGGCGTCCCTGTCGGCCTCCGAGCTGGCAGCGTCGATGGAACAATCAGCTCGGCTTGGTAGTGCGTAAGGCGGAAGCCGAACGAATGAAGCGAGTGAGGCCAAAGAGGCGATTGCGACTACGAAAGAAAGAAAAGGGAAACAAGAAGGAAAAAACGAAAGAGAAGGCGAAAGAGAAAGGGAGCAAGAGGGAGGAGCAGTCAACGACAACGACAAACGAGATGCAGAGGAAACGAGATTCTACGGCTACGGCTACGGCTACGGCTACGGCTACGGCAACGACCACAACTACAACTACAGCAACGGCAACGGCAACGGCAATGATAGAATGATCTGCAGACAGGGGGGGCAGGAGGACATGGCCTCGCTGGAGTGATAAGTGAGAACAATAAAGGATCCGTACTAGTCTGTAACCGCTCGTAAAGCTGCTGCCGAGCTTGACTTAGCCTGCAACATAGTGGAGGCCGCAGTCTAGGGAGCTAAAAGCAGGCCCGGGGCAGGCGGCGGGGGCGAGGCTTGGGGCGAGGCTTGGCGCTAGCCAAGTAAAATGAAGAACTTCGTACCTAGCGATAACGAACCACGAAACAAAGTACAGTAACTGATACCGGGACGTCCCTACGTACAATAGGTTCAGCCACAAGATCACCGCGCGCCTTTGGAGGCATCCGGGAATCCAAACCAGTTTTGTTTCCATGAGCTACCTGTCTTGGCCGGTAGGTGGTTGGACTTTGGCCAAGTGGTCGGTTGACCAATTGACCAGTTGTTGGTTGTGTTTCGCCGAGTACCAACTTGGCAAAAGAAAAAAACTCACCGAATCCCATCACAGTCTGACTGCGGATCCTCCGAGAACTTGCAAGCGGCCCCGGAAGCAAACCAAACGCCCATGTTCCATATATCCACATGTCCAGCCACATGTCCCATCCGCATGTCGTCGGTCCATGCCCGCCAGCATCACGGCAGCACGGCAGCACGGCAGCACGGCGGCACAGCGGCAGGTTTCATGCACATGTGGATGTTCGGCTGCGGGTGCTCCATATTCAATGTGTCGAGGCGTCTTTGAATGACGATGTCGCTTCGCCACCGACCTGCCGCTTTTGACAGAAGATGCTGGCAGATTGACACGCAGCAAAGAACTTGGTCCCTGCCGGCAAGTGGAGGAGACAATGGCCATCACATGCACAGATACCATCGATACGCGCGCTCCTGCTGATCCAATCCAGGATAAGCTGCAGCGAATACGATGCCTGGTGCGTACTATAAAAAGTGAGCAAGTGTGCACATTGAAACCTGTAAAGGGAAGCAGCCCATCGATCTTGCCCTGCCTGCCCTCCCTCCCCACATCAGTTGCAGCTCCGGAGAAAACATGCTTACAGCACAGACTCGATTTTCTGTGTCATCGAGATTGAGGAGTATGCCTCCGTACGTACTCCGTACTCCGTGCATGCGCGGTGAAGCAAGATACCTGGGCTGCTGCAATTGAGCTACGCAATTCCATGTCACAACCGCCCACAACTACCCTCTACCTGACTCATGACTCATGACCATTCGAGACCGCTCATGGCCCATGCTATGTTCGCCCTGCTTGTGCTCGTTGCACGTATAATGCATACCTAGTGCGCGCGTTGAGGGTGGGAGTTGTTGGCAGGGCAGCACAGCACGGGGCGGCTTGGAAACTTTACCCTGCCCTCAGCCAGGACAGCCCCCGCTGGGGAGTATTGTGCATTTTTGTATGTACGTACAATACAGAACGTACGGAGTAACGGTTGAATATGGACGCTGAGCGATGCCTGGGCCGGGCCATGAAAAATGTCTGCCCCTACCACACAAGTCAGAGGGTCTCATTATTCGGAAACGTTCGCAAGCTGGCGTCAAATGGCCTCGTCCGTACGGAGCCTCCGTCCCTTCAGACCTACCAACCTACCCCAGCCCACTGCAGCCTACATAGACTAAGTCCGAGGTGCGTGGGCGCTTGGCACGTGCCACCCACTGGAACATGTAAACTAACTCGGTCTTGCTGTTTGCAGCTTTAGCAGCATGCGTCGTACAGACTGATCGGAAAACGAGACAAGGTCGCAAACGACTGACAATTGCGGGTGTAAAGTGCAGATTTCTATGTAGGAGGGGACTGTACATGCGCTCCATCCCCTGCAAGTGCAGTCTTTGCCGTCATCTCGCCTCAGCAGTCTTTGCCGTCATCTCGCTTCCGCGTGTCCACTCAAGTTTTTGTGTCTCTAGAACAAGCGACTTCGGCGGCCCTGGCTAAGGGAACAGAAAATATTCGACGCTGCGTTGCAAGACAAATATGAGAAAAAGGCAGCAGGTTCCCGCGAATGATGTCCTAGAGGTTTCTCGTAGTCTGATCAATATGCATCGGGCTCAAGATGCTCCAGGAATCAAATCCTTCTTTGCGCTTCCCATCGTCGAGAGCGGCATTGATACCGGCGCCTTACTGGCTCGTTTGTGGTGTGAGTGGGGGGTAGGCTTGAGGTCAAAACCTGGAATGCGCAATTAAACAGCCTAATAAAAGACATGCGCATCTCGAAAAAGTGTCTGCCATTCCGATCGAACCAGAGAAGACGAATGACAATTCGCTCCCTTGGATGGCTCGACGCTGTAAGAGCATCCGTCAGCTTCAAGCCACCTGTATTCTGTTGGAGCAATAAGGCACGTGGTGGCCCTGGGATGAGGCGATTTCAAATACCAGTATATCCTGGCAGGAGCAGCCAGCCTTTCGATTGATTGATTGCGATGACGACTGGGCGCGCAAGGGGCTCCAATCTCCTGCATAGACTAGGGAGCCAATGGGCTCTTCTTTGTCTGAAATGGCTTGCATGACTGAACTGTCAGCCGATTGGGCCATGCCGTTCAAATAATTGAGCAGCAGTCGTCTTGGAAGCCGTCGGCTTGACGAATAGGGGGATCGGACACTCAGTCCTTGGTTTTCAATCTTTGCCCATCTGGCTGGGAGTCCATAATCCGCGTGCTCTTCAAGTTTGGGTCCTTAACTTGGCATTACGTGAAGGTTTTTTTCCGCTTTTTCTTTCTCTTCGGGAGAGAAAATATTGTCTTGGCCAGCTTTTGCTCATGCTTTTCCTTCAGTCCTTGGACCACGTCTTTTGGTTCCTTACTGGTGTGACCCAAAATTGTCACAATCGGAATGACCGCCTACTTGATTCTCAAGCCTCTTGTCGGAATCGATTTCCACCAACTAACGTCAGATTCGTCCATGAGCCTTCTCCGTAACGAGGACGAGCGAGCCATGGCGTTTTTGTAGTGAAAGAAATAGGGAATGGGGGAATGTGATCCACCTTGTCGCGCACCAACTTGCAAAGACTGCCCTCGTTTCGCGCCCTGTATCCGAAGCTGATGGGCGGTGTAGGGCTGCAGGCACTGTAAATGCACAGCACACACCGCAGCACCATCCATTCGCATTCCCAATTGTACTTGCGAGAAGAGTTTGAAGAGCAAAGGAAATCGGGCGGGTCCGTTCTTGAGGAAGCCTTCCCCCAAGCCTTACTTTTAAGCCTTACCCAAGCCTCACCCGGGCCTTACCTCATCCCTTCCCTGCGTGGCCCGCCCTTACAGCCTAGGGCGCTTACACAGGTCTTAGCTGCCGCCGACGGGCCCGTTCCCACTCGCACAGTTAGTCAGTCAGTTAGGCTGGGCCGTCCTTTCTTCCTTCATCTCCCTCTCCCTACAACTTCATCTATAATTTACCACCTGGACGGATCAACGTTGATAGCACGGCTAGGCAGAACCAGGCAACTCCAGCCCTTTGACCCAATAAGCAGACAAGAAGCGTCTTTTGGGGGTCTACTTTATTTGTTTATTTTTCTTTTTCCTTTTGGGACTGCGAGGTTCTTGAGCCTGCTCATTTAGGAATTTACAATGTCATCTCCGTGGAAAAAACAGCCCGAGGACGTCGCCGACAGCATCCTCAAGCGTGCAGAGGTCAGCAAAGTAAGTGCAAAGCGCATCGACGTCTCAATCGTCCTTCGGCAAAATCTTTGTCCTATGTACACATTTCTGAGCAGGTCATTTACTTTTTCTCGCAGATTGCTCGCCGATTGCAGAATCGGTTGGCTTTGGCGCAGTTCAAGACGAAGCATGGCTGGGAGGACTTGACACTGGACTCCATAGAACCGAAACTCGAGGAGGAGATGAAGAGGAAGCGTCTCTGCGATGGCGACGTCCTGTCCGACTCCTCGTCCAGCTCGTCCGATTTGCCTTATCCGACAAAGGCATTGATGAGCTCGCCGCTCAAAGCAGCCTTGTTCTCCGATGCGATTGGGTCCAGCAACGGCAGTTCTGGTCATCGGAAGCGTACGTACTTTGCATCTCTTGATGCCACTGCGTCGAGCCCGAGCAAGCGATTTCGAGGCTCGCCTACAGCGCACAAGTCGTCGGGGCACGCGGCATGGAAGGAGACGCACCAACTGGCACAATCGTCTCCAATTAAACCTCGACGTCAGCAGCACTTTACGACTTCCGCTGGGCCTGATGTTTCATTCTTCCAGCAGCGAAGGATGACGACTACATTGACATCGCCCAACTTTGCGGGCCCCTCTGACGATGAAGACGACCTTCTCCCTGCACACTCTTTCAACTTGGACAAGATCCGATCCTCACCTCCTCGTACCCCGCCGATGCAAACCCGGAGCTTTACGGCAAGGCGGAGCAAGGACGCCATGGATGCGCTGGCCAACGGTGGCAAATCCGGCGAGGAAGGCGCAGATTTGTTGCTTTACCTCGCTGCCTCTCCGTCCCCAGCGGTCAAATCAAATCGGGCTCGCATGGAGAGCCTGTCCACACCACCACCCAAGAACAGCAAACTTGACCTACCGTCATCCATGATGACAACGCCGGGCGGAGGCAACATGTTTCCCAACACGCCAGGGCAGGGCTTCGACTTCGCCGAATTTGTCAATATCACGCCGAGTCCCGCACAAAAGCCTTGGAGAACGCCAGGTCCCATCCCAGCGCGCACTCCTCTCAGCGTCGCTAGGAGAAGACTCACGTTTGAGGAGCCTCTGGCTTAAGGGCAATTATGCTCGCTGCATGCTTGTCACGCAATTTCTCTAGCTCCTTATTCGTTTCCCTCTTCTTCCCCCAGGCTCGGCGGCCTGGGACTCTTTGCTATTCTGTCCTGTATAAGTTCCCAATGTATATGATGCCATGATCACCTGGAATATACCTACACATGCTAAGCGGACACCGACCGTCCCTCCCGTTTTGCAAAGGAGGAAATTTATATTTTTACACTGGATAGCGGTCTCGGCCCATGATTACAGTTCAGAGCCGCAGCGAGGTTGCCCCAGGCGTACGGGAAGGGGAGCCGATTGACCTGTGGCTTTGTTCCTTTCTGCCATCCGGCGAGGATGAGCTTGCGATATCCTTATTCTTTTCATTGTCCTCTCTTGTGAGGGTGGAAGTGTGATTGGCACTGGTTTTGAGCACGAAATGGTGGAATGCATGGAGGACTCTCGACCGGTTGGATGTGGATTCGGCGTTAGCGGACTTGTGATGGTAAATGGCAGAGTCATGCGAGAGAGAAAAATGTGTAGGTACATGTGCCTCGGTCACGGGCCCCTTTCTCAATGTATTCGATATGAAGAAAAGCGGCAATGGCTCGATCAAATCATGGTGCCTCGCCCATCTGCCAGCAATTCCGAGCAGCGAAGGAGCCAAGGTCGGAGTTGAGCAATTTACGCGTCGTAGGGAGCGGGGCCATGCGAAGACGCGTTTTGCATGGACCTCTTGGGCCAATGAGCGTGCGAAATTCGGCATTTTCGCGTCAAGCCCCAATTAGCCTGGAAGCCTTGCATGGATGAGAACAGCAAATTTGGTTGAAGGATCTCGATGGGATCAAGATCGGTTATTGTGCCGAGAGCCTGTCCAGTGCTGGAAATTTGGGCATACCGATAAAAAATGTATTCGCATGACGAATAGAATACCTCGCAGAGCAGCTTGAAAGTTCTAGGCTTCATTCATGACACGTTGCACTCCTTTCTTTGTTCATCCCGGTCCCAAATCGACAGGCTGCAGCTTCAAGTTTACGAAGGGCACTCGTGTTCCTTTGTGTAGTAGCAGCGATCTCTTGATGTGTGCACACGACTTGGTACGTGATTCTACTAGCGAAGGACCAATACAGGTAGTAGGTGTCGCCTCTTTTTTTCTTTTATTTCCCCCCAGGTGGACTTTGCCTCGGCATGTCAAGACTTGCCTTTTTCTTGTTCATTCATTAGATGAGAATTTTGCGCGCTCGAATGAGTTAATTGATCTGGTGCGATTTCTCCCGTGCGGAGAAAACCCACGGCAGCGTACCCTAGACGACCTAAGCGACCTTGTAGTCGAAGATGGAAGATTCTTGTGTCCAGCTGGGAAGTTTTTGGCAAGCTTAGGGGAAAGGAGGGAGGTGAGATGATTTTCGCGTGTGACGTTTCGTCTTCGCCGTAGTGCGAAGACCAGGCATGAGTTGCGCGCCAACGTCTCTGTAAAGAAAAGTTCATGCTTTGACGAACGAACAAAACAAGACCCTTATGGACGGCGGGGAGGGCACGGGCTTCTCCCTTCATGCCATTTGTCGGAGTAGATTCATATAGGTCTGGGACAAGACAGTGGAAAAAACGGCTTCGATGCCTGTTATTGTACCGGGACTGCAACGTGCGGGTGGCGTCGTTCATGGCACCATGAACCTGTCCACTGGAAAAAAAAATGAAGGAAACACACAACTTCAGGGCCTCAGAGTGCACCACTACGGAAAAGATACATCTCCCTCCGCGCGCTACGCCATATGATCGAAATCATGTGTACCAATTGTTTCCACGGACGCTGTCGTTGAATCTATTCTACCCTATTCAAAATTACGTCTTCTCTTCCCTCGCCTCAACGTCGCCAGCTGCGTCCCCATCCACAAGCCTCATTTGATACGCCATGACGACCCATAGCGTCCGCATTGCAGCGATCCGCTGGTCAATGTCGAAAAAGTCGTACCACGGGCTCCTCCAGGACTCTACCCTCCCCCAGCTTCGCTTTGTCACGTCTGGCTCCGGCGACCCGCCGAGAACGTCGAGGAGCCGCAAAGGCACGCGGACTCTGAGGATAGAGACGTGATGGAACAGTGAGCTGATGACGAAGATGTCATCAAACTTGGCCCCAGGGACCTTTCCTATGGCCTCGTATTTCGCCCTGCGGTCCCACGCGGCTGACGGCGGGCGGACCATACGATAGCCATCGTAGATGGGCATCGTTTTGCGGGCTCTCTTCAGGGCAGGTCCATCGTTGGCTTGCTTGTTGCTGGGCAGCATCCCTCCATCGACTACGCCAGAGTAAACTGCTTCTCTCTCGATCTCGCGCCCGATCGGACCACCAATGCCCCCGCCCCATCTGTGCTTCGTCGTCCACCACTGGCCGTGGCCGAACCGCACTTCCTCCCTCCCTTCACGGTTCCGGTGTTGAGCGGTGATTAGCGCTGCCACCACCTCGCGGGCCAGGTCTAGTGATTGGGCCGTTTCGGCATCCGGTGTTGTGAAGTTGACGGTGGGACGAGCACTGACTGCTGCCACGGGGCCGTAGATGTGGCCAGCTCGTGCCGCCTCTCGACTCGTCGGACTTTGAAATACAAAATGACAGTTCGATGATGTGTATGACTTACGCTGACGTCCCGCCGACGTCGACGCGAGATGCAGCCTCGGCTCTACTCTCGCCGGTGATACATTGCATCCAAAATCGTAAGTCACCAACTTGATGAAAGCCGTCAGAAGATTCTGTCTGTGTTCTGGCGGCATGGATTCGCCAGAGCACGTCCGCGCGGTTGCCAAATTTTCGCATGCTTCAACCTTGGCTGAGCCGGTGTCATCGAGGGCCGTCGTTTCCGGCGACGGAGGCAGTTTAGAAGCCCGAGACGGATCATCCCAGAACGCCGTGAAGAACTCCAAGCATCGGAAAAACTCGTAAGCATTGCCCAGTCTAGCCTGTTGTTTGCCCCTCGGGGCCGAAATCCTCCTCACGGTCCGGAAAGCATCCTCGTTCGAATGCGCGAGCTCTCGTCTACGGTCCAGATATATTGCACTGCCTGGAGACAAACCTCCATTTCGCAGCGCTGAACGATCTTTCCCTTCTTGACTTTGCGCTTCTTCTGGTGTGAAGGCTTCCCACTTATCGAATTCGGGCAAGCATGATGTATCTGGTACCAGCTCGTGAAAGCTTACATCAAGCTTCAGATCGAGTCCAATGGCCCGTAGGCCTGGAGAACCGTAAACTAGTGACTCACGACCAGTATTCCGCAACAAGTTTGGCAATGCCAAGGACTTTTCCGTCACCACATCGTCCTGCGCCAATGGCTGGTATCTCGGCAAGGTTACCGGCGTAGGGTCTGGTATTTCTGCGGCTTCAACCCTTATAGGCAAACTGGCTGCAATCTAGGTTAGACATCACTTTCAAGTGGGGTAACAGTAATACATATGAATGAGAGAAAGACAGAGACAGAGTCAGAGACAGAAACAGAGATAGAGAAAGAGATAGAGACAGAGACAGAGAGACAGAGAGATATGGGGGAGGGGAGGTGTTTGTTGTGCATTTCCGAGGCGAGGATGGAAAGCAATGAAAAGGTCCCGACCACATGTATTATACGACGCCAGCTTAGGGGCAAATCCCTTTCAGCAAGACGCAAGAGAGGTCACACACAAAAGAGCATGGACATCTGAGATATCAGAACATGATCAAGTAGTATGCGTAATGCTTCTGGACATTCACTCAGATCTGGCCGGGGTCGCTCGGCGGGACTGTAGGGAGGACAGGGATGGGGCTTGTAACGCGAAATTCAACTTACGGACAATCGAGAAAGCCCCAAACATGACGAGACAAGCAATCTGAGAAATACGTGAAGGATGATTCCGTTTTCACCCCAAAGTGGATGCAATCCAAGACGCTGATCCCCTGTTCCCCAAGCTCGTACCCTGGTATTCTTTGACAAATACTAGGTAGGTATGTATATGCAGCTCGACTCCCAAGCAGTGCGATCACCAGCCTGACACTAGAAGACTGACTAAGTCCAGAGGCGCGCAGATATGTACACGGTCGAGCCCTCGATTAGAGGTAGCTCTGACAGGAATAGCACGCGGGTGGATCATGGACAGACTCGGCGCTGAGTCAAGCTGATGCCCGAATGACTCGGCGCGTTGACGGAGGCAGGCGAAACAATTGCAGCCCTCGTGCGGGAGATCGTGGACGGGCCGTAGGGCCAAGATGGCCAACCGATCAGGATGCAATCTTCTCTGGCTCTAAAAAAAAGGACCGTGTCGGTGCTCTCAGCGAGGACTGCATCCAAGATGGAAGGCGGTAGTCGTCGTGTGCTCAGGGCAGCCATCAACCCTCGGAACCCAGAAAGCGTGATAGGAGCGCCAGCGGTGGACCACCCATCAAGACGAAACACGAAGAGGACGTCGGGGCAAGACCATAGAAGGATGGAGAGAGGGATGGAGAACTTGCTTGACGTTTCTTGGATAAGAAGCATGAATTTGGGTACCCGCCCAGACGTCGAGAGTTGATGGGGAGGTTGCTTGGCGGAGGCGATTGGTGATCAGCCAGAAAAGTGGGGTCTCTCCTGATGTGGGAAGGGAAGGACTTCTGCACAAAATGGCGTCACTGGAACCTGCTTGCAATCACATACAACTCGCAAGCAAGAACTAAAAGTGACGACGGCGCATCGCAAGAAATGCTGTCGACTACAGCGACCACGACAAAGCATCATCGCGCGAGAGTCAAGCTTGTACGGCACATCTCCGCTGTCTGGAAGACCATCCTTCCAACCGTCCTTTTTCTTTTCGTCACTCTAACTCATGTTCCGGCAGGAAAGGCCTTTCTTCATTCGTCCATCTCCGCTCTCAACTCTGAGCAAGCAACCCGCTCAGCATGTGAGAAGGCTTTTGAGGCCGACATCTTTATATCGGAAGGCGCACGGAGAGCCGGTTGTTGAGACTGGCAACGTCGCGAGATGGACGCAAAAGCCTTCTAATCTGAATCCCATTGCGTCCGTCACACAGACTCAAATCTCGCTGGAGGAAATTGGCGGATTGCTTCGTTATAAATGACACCGATTGAGCACTCCCGTATATTGGGATCGGGTCGCTCAATCGACCTAGAATGCTGCAGAATCTGGAAGAGGCGTCGAGCATGACTGGTGATCTTCAACGTGGCATTCCTAGGCGGGCCTAGTCTCGTTTCATACCGCCACACCTTGATCGTTTCGAAACGCCACCAGTACTCCGTAGAGGTCAAGGAGTACAATTTGTCGGGTTTTTTTTTCCACTGGGAGATGCCGGGCTGCTGCTAAACAGGGCGAACCGCCGACAGCGGGCGACAGCGGGCGGCAGCGGACGGCGAGACGACGTCGTGCATTTGCGCAGTGCATTTGCGCAGTGCATTCACGCAGTGCATTCACGCCACGCAGGCCCGCCACGCAGCAGTCCCGCCCGCGTGCCTTCAAGAACTTTTCTTCCGGCACTGGGAAGAAAACAGCGTCTACTCGCGCCGCTGCCGGGGAAGGTGAAAGACATTGCCCGCCACTGATGTTTTTCTACACACGAGAACACGGTGAGGCAGATTGCTGCAATGAATAATGTATCTAGCACAAGCACCCAGGTCGCCAGTCAGTGACCGCCCACCGGCGCAAGTGCATGCCGAGGCAGTCGGAAGCTTCAACACCCCGTGCCCTACGGTGCTCGACGGCGCGACAAAACATCGGTGGAAGAGGAAAATGCTGCATTCGCATCTACTATTTGGGGAATCACGAATGAAAGCACAGCTGCCGCCCAGAATCATCGTTGCCCACGCCATCTGGAGGCCGTCTGGAGTGTGGTGGTTGGGTGGCACGCAGGGTCCTCTCGGATGTGGCTCTGACGACGGATGTGCCTCAGATTTGTCGCACCTCCACAACCCCTGTACAGGCTGCGTTGAGCCCCGTTTACGGACCCGGTTTCCTCTTATACGTTCATGCTCGCACATTGCCGAGTCAGAGGGTTTCGTCACGGGCGAAAACAACCCAAAGTCAACCACTTGGTGACAGCGGGCTCGGAATTCTGTTGTGACCACAAACATCTCACTTCGACACATTCTCTGTGATGTCCCCTACGACCTTCGCCACCTGACAACTGCTCGCTCTTGGATCAAAATCACATGGCTGAGACTTGAATCTCTACTGCTCAGAGGAAAACGACTCGACCAGAATTTTCGCCGATTCGATGGTTCTGGTAAAGTCATCCCTGCCTCCGAGGAGACAGATTTGACTCCGGCATTCCAAAAGGCTGCCTTCTACGACCGGACACGTACTGGATCCTGGTCCAGCCCGCATCGTCAGCCATCACGACACGGGCATCTGGGCTGGCGCCAAGATCTGGGAGCGTGAGTTTTGAGAGAAGTTTCGTGAAAGCAATCTGTTTGGCCATCACAACTTGTCATGACGTTGGACTCGGCGCTGCTCAATCCCCTCCTCTCCAACCTCACCAGAGCACAATGTGAGGGGGTTTTGAGAAGGAAGAGAACCAATCTCCGAGAATGCGAGTCGTCGCCAGGCTATGCCGAAAGTCCTCTGCAAAAACCCGAACAACCTGCTCCAGCATCTTCCGATCCGTCTCCAGTGTTGAACCCAAATATTCCCAACAGCGCCGATGGCCCGAAAGCCGATACCTTGGGGGCTGGTTCTCAAAAGGGCGGCGGCAACACATCACAAAAGACCCCTTCAGCGACTTCTTCGAAGCCAAAACCGCCTGCTCAGACAACTTTAACATCTGGAAGTGCCGTAGGCCCTTCGGACAAGAAAACCCCAGACAGCAAGGGACCAGACAGCAAGGGACCAGACAGCAAGGGACCAGACAGCAAGGGACCAGACAGCAAGAGTCCAGACCCCAAGAGTCCAGACCCCAAAAGTCCAGACCCCAAAAGTCCAGACCCCAAGAGTTCAGACCCCAAGAGTTCAGACACCAAGAATTCAGACAACTCTCCAGCCAACAATAACCCTAACAACAACAACAACAATAACAACAGCCCCCCCAACAACAACCCCCCTTCCCCTCAAGCCCTCCAAGCGCCAGAAAGCCAACCCCAAGACAAGACTCCAAGTGATGCGCAACCCGACGGCTCGAAAAGTCGACCCAATGTTTCTATTCCTCCACAAATCACTCCCACTTCTGTGCCAGTCGAAGACGTATCGACCATTCAAACAGATACTCACGCCTCGCCACAAAATGGTCAAAATACGGCCGATACAAACCGTTCCCTGCTGAAGACATCAACAGCTCCGCCTCTACAAGTACCAGCACACGGACCGCCGTCAGCAGTAGCGCTGGCACCATTCGCAACCACCTTGGAGACTGCTGCCAATAGCCTGACTACCCCAACCACGAGCCAGGCGAGCGCGACATCCGGTCCAGATTCGTCCGTTGGAGTTCATCAACCCGACAATTTGCCAAATGATGCTTCATCCAACTCGAAACCAGGAGCTGGGGCGACTAGCACAAGTCCAAGCGCTGATGAACAACGCCTGTCCAGTGGCGCGATTGGTGGAATATCACTCGGCTGCGCTGTCGGGATAGCCTTGATAGCTTTCGTAATCTGGTTTGTAAAGAGGAGGTCGAAGAAGACCAGGGACTCCATGCACTTGTCCGCAAGCGCAAGCGACGTGGATCCACGACCCTCAACAGATATGATGAAAGTAGCTGCTTTACGGCACAGTCGCGGGCAGAGCCTCGGAAACCCATTCGGCCATGGTCGCGGACATAATCTCGGGCACAGTTTTGGATACAGTCGCGGTCATCATCGCGGACACAGCCTTGGACACAGCCTCGGACACAGCCTCGGACACAGCCGCGGACACAGCCTCGGACACAACATGGAACATAGCCTCGGCCACAACCGCGCAGGGCCTTGGCTTCCGGAAATCGAGAGACTCGATGAAGCCGATGACTGGAACTCAATGGCAAAGGGTAGCAACCCCTGGGTTCCAGCCCCAACGCAAAGGGTCGCAATGCCAAGCATGGAGGAGATACAAGGCGTGCCGCAGCTTCCTGCAAACTGGCTACGAGGCGGGCCAAGCAGACAAACGCCTACGCCAATGGCGTTCGCCGGAACGGGAGACTTGACCTGGAACGCCGAAGCAAAGGAAGAAGAAGACCGAGGGAGCATACCGAACCCATTCTCGGACAGGAACGCTACCAGGCTGCCGCCCACTGTACCTTCACTGCCTCCTTCGGCTCTGAATTTCAACATGCCTATGGAGAATGAAGCCTCGCAGAGAAGCGGTGACGTGTCTCGCCCTCCTCTCTCCCCCTCCCGCGGCCGGTCGCTGAGTGCCATCAATTCTGTGCCGCGAAACCTTATCCCTTCTGCTCAGATGTCTAGGCCGCACTCGATGCACAGGGAATCCCTGGAAAGCACTGCTCATTTCGCCGGCAGACGAAATAAATTCAGATCGGATCCTTTCGACTTGGAGATCGAAAGCCAGCGAGTAGCCGAAGTGCCAGGGGTTCCCGGGCTGCCGCGGTCAATGGTGGCGAGCTCAGCATATAGTGCTCGTCGTCCCAGCGACTCTTCTTCCGACACTTCTTCCAACGTATCTTCTAGCGTTGCTTCTCACATGTCTTCCAACACGTCTTCCAGCACCTCCTCCGACTCCGCCTCACGTTATACCAGCGGTGTCACAGCGAGCGACTGGAGCTTGTCAGGAGTCAGCGGTGTTCCGCGGATCAATACCGCATTTTCCGCCGCGGGTGCACAACCCTATGTCATGTGGGATGATCCCAACGCGACCGAGGCTTCCAAGCCAGGCAGTACGAAACAGCAGGGCGTGAAGACACCCGATGGCGTTGTGTATGGACAGGCTTTGTGATGAATTCTATTGTAGACATGAGGAAAGCGAGAGCATGGCGATGGGGCGTTTCTTTCTTTCTTCTCCCACTCTAATTACTTTTCCCTTTCCTTACCATCCAGATTCAAATGAATAGAACGTGGGCGGGAATTCAACCGTCAAAGTTGCAGAAGAGAAAAGCCCCGCGTGTCTCGCACAAAAGAAAACCAAAGTCGCAGCCTCATGAGAGACCGAACCTATCGGCACTCGGCAATTCAAGAACACGAGCCTGTGCCAAACGTGATGCGCAAAATGCGGATGTCGAAATAGGAAAAAAAAAAATAAGTGTCGGTGACGAGTCAAAAGTGGACCACCAGGTTGTAGAAACTTTGTCTTGAGCCCTCCTTGTCCCCGGACCGCCCTCGCTGGCTGGCCATTAGGTCATTCGCTCTATCTCATTGACCTTCAAAAGAAGAATCACCCCGGCTGCCTGCTGCCTACTTGCCTGATCCATCATTCCTTCGCATGTCAAAACGCTTCGAAATTAAAAAGCATTCACCACTCGCTTTTGGGTGTTGTGAAAGACAAGTCGGCCTAGATATGTGTGGCGGCGGCATCATCATGGTGAAGCTGTCTTCTACGTTGAACGTGGCACGGCGAGCATGCAAACATCTTGCAAGAAGAGGCCGTCTGTGTTGGAGAACTGACCAGGCAAAAGTCAAGGTTACGCCAGAGGCTTTTTGTCACACCTCGAGCTGCTGAGACGCGTAAAGAGAAGTATCAACCATGTGTGGATTTTAACCGGAGGGTCGTTCAGCCCATCAATTAAGGGCGAGGGGGTTGACCATGTACCAGTGCAGCAAATCGCGCGTTGCCAAGGCATCTTCTAAACTGTCGTGTCCGCGGCCTTGAATCTGAATAGCCCTACCGAGATTTTTGAGCGTCAGCGATTTCAGCGACAGGCCCCCTTCCTGTTGGGAAGTCTCGTTGGTGTCATCGCCTTTGGCGGAACCCTCGTCCAGGTCGAGCTTGCCGATGTCGTCGCTAATAGAATCGGCGGCATGTTTCTGCTTGGACGAGAATGCGAGCTTCATTTCGCGCCGCCTAGCTTCGATCAACAGAGTATCAATGATTCGAAAATGGATCCATCTCAACGATGTCAGATCCCCATGGCCAGCGTGCCCAACGACGATAGTATCGGGCCCGACAAACTCATACACGGCCTGCCTCGCTGCATCTCGCCCCAGTATGCAAGTCTGACTTCGACGACTTTCCTCCATGGCTTGTTTCGTCACTCCGGAAAAGCGAGTGTTGTAGTGTGACATACGCACGCTCGGATAGACAAGGCTGTCGATAAGGATCGCGCCGGTGAAGAAATCCACCATGGATATGCGTATCAACTCCGACTCTCCCGAACTGGCATATCCCATTTCGCAGTCAAGAACTACGGCGGAAGAGTGAGACGGCAGAAACCTGTGCGGAGTCTCATGAAAACGCCAATTCTTCTCTAATTCACCTGGCTTGTACCGACGCGGAACATGTTCTTCCGTCCCGTTACATGGTTTCGAGAAGGGCGGCTTGCTGCAACATGACCATAGCTAAGGGGCTCAAAAGTCAGCAGCATCTTTCCCATTTTCTTCGATTGGATCAAATTACCCTGTTCACAACCCGCCCCGAATGGAACCTGCATTTCAAGGGAGTTGAAGATGAAGCCTTGGCTTCTTTATCGTCTGGATCGCCCGCTGCACCATGTGAGTTTTCCAAGGCAGAGTCATCTCTGAATGTTCGTCTGGTTATGACGGGCGAGTCTTGCGGCCCAATTGCACCAGCCGTTGTGAGGCCAGAAGCGGGTAGCCAGGGGGGGTCCCTTCTTGCAAGTGGTGTTTTCAGCCGATCCGTCTTGATAACTGGCCGGACCGTCAATCAACGAAAGCTACCATCCTAGGCCGGCAGAAGAAACGCAGAGCTATTTTCGTCCCCTATATGCAGCCTTCCGACACCCACATTCTGTTGCTCACCTTTGCAGCACTGCCAGCATCGCCTTTTCCGCTCAATGTCGGATAAAGGCAGTTCACTGAGTATGTAACCGGCTTTTCGCAACTCGTAGGATGGATGTACAAATAGCTGGAGTTGGTGCAAATTATCTGACATGGGCTGAAGAGAGTCAGGAGGGTTTTGTGATTCCATTGTCTTCATGCAGGGACGAGCTGCTGTCAAGCACTCTTGGATAGGTCCATGTGGAGGAGAGCCTGGAGAGGAGAGCGCCGATTTAAGAATGCTTGCTCAAACGCTGACAGCCAAGCTTCCTGGGTTGTTTTCACTCCGAAAGACCGGCCCCTGAGACTTAGGCAGGAACCTACCTAGGTAGGTACCTACCCACCTAGAGGTACCCCTAGTCCATACTAGGTATGTACATACACGTGCCGGAAAGCACGGGTGGGGTTGGGCACTGTTTGTGGACGACAGGACTTGACTGGCAACTGGCAACTGGCACCTGGCACCTGGCACCTGGCGACGCCTGGCATGTGCCACGTGGCGAGCTTAGCCGTAACGTGTAAGGCGAAGCGAGCGGTGACCCCAGTGAACGTATGAATGACGAAGAGGAGTGACCGGAGAAGCATGTATCATTTCAAGATGCAAGAGCATGTCAGTCCGACGCTGCTGAAGACTGGACGGACCAGCGCAGAGCCGGCCATGTTGTCAACTGATGGAATATATCTGCGTTTGTGTCAAGGTGTCGCCGGTCAAAATGCCAACAAACACGAATGGCCTGATTGAAGAGTTGGCACGCAAGAGGTTGCACAATTTCGAATCAGCCTCATTTTTCTTTTCCCCTGGCTGGGTCTCGTTCGTCTTAACGTCGACAGCAATGAGGACACGCAGAACCGCGAAGAGAGCGGACTGGCCAATTCTATGCCCGATGGATGGGGAATGGAAGTTGGAAGCTTGCCGCGCCTTGTGAGGAAGATGTGGCCACATTCATGGGAAACACATTAATATGGTGAAGTCGGATGCAATTGCCAATGCTTCCGTCGCACAAGTCGCCGATGTGGTCGCTCACCCTTTGTGAATTGCCATCAGTGAGGCTTTCTCTTGAAAGGTGACTTGAAGGTAACGCGAACGTGTGTGCTCTCTTGGTCGCCGATTCATTCCGATGCCGGCCCTTGAAACCAGATTCTGCAGATGAGAGATGATATCGATGCCGCCATGCATCAGTCAACTTTCAAGGCGAGAAAAGTGCTGGGAAAGGCGCGATACTGCAGCCAAAATGACTGCAGACGCTGTGGCGCTCGAATTCCAGAAAAGTCAGACGCAGTCTGCACCAGCGATGCGTGGTGTCAGCACACGAGCATGTTCAGCTGTCGGCGGCGCCGCGGCCGCCGGCGCATGCAATCAACGTTGTACGCATTGGGTGGGGGTGGAGCTTTTGGTCGTTGAAGGAGGAATTACGGAGCACGGAGAGTTACCCAGGATTTGCTCCGTACATGCGCGTGCAGAGAGGAAGGGGAGCACATCCAAGCTATATTTTGCAATTCGAACGAGCGGCAGGCATCTGTGATGGCTGATAGTAAGCTGCAGGTCATGTTGTGTTGCCCTACCCGTTAGCTAGAATGGCGTCAGCAGAGCCTCTTTTAATGAAAAAAAAAATTAAGAAATGATAAGAAATAATAAATAAAATTAAAAGAAGATTTTTTTTTTAAAAAAAAAAGAAAAGAAAAGAAAAGAGAGAAAGTGAGAAACAAGGACAAAAGGCCCAAGCCCTGGCAGGCAAACCTGGGTCCGCCCAATCTCCCAGTGGAGCACCGCCGGCGTTCACCAGGTTGGCCAACCATTCAGCAGTGGGCACCGCCACAACCGACATGGAGCAGAAGGCGTGATTTGCGGCCAGCAGATGCTGCCCCGTTGCCTTATCAGGGATTGACTGACTGGCTTGGGGACGGACAGCCAGGCCTTGACTCCATGTTAACCGTGCATGGTACACACTTTATTGCCGTGGTGTTTTCCTTGCAAGATCCGGCCAAGATTAAGCCACGGCGTGACCCAGCAGGGGGAAGCACACCTGCATACCACATATCTGCGTGCCCAGGTTAAATGCAGCGGTTGTATGAGTGTTTGAACTCACCTACATGACCTACCTCTCTACCTCTTACTAGAAGACGTAGTGCCCATGTTTGTAGGTAGGCACTTATTTTGCTGCCCTGACTTGGCCGCATTCGAGGCTCTCTTTTCAAATACACAGACATATTACCCAGGTACCTAGGTACCTAGTAGGTAGCTACCTGGTAGTATGTGCGAATGAAGATACAGGAATATACCTTGTTACTCCGCAGACGCAGCCTCTGATGAATCAAAGCCTTTCCGGCATCTCCACCTATGATGCTGCCCAGTCCTGCCCAGCCGCGCCGGGTTGTCAATTAATGCATACACCTCATGACCGGGTAGATCTGTAGGTAGGCAGCAGTAGTAGCCTTCAAGTGACTGGCCTTTGCCGGAGTACGCGACGATGTCGAGCTTCGGCCAGGCATCGCAAGGTCGGTAGGAGGGCAGCCAGGTAAGGAGCAGGTGGTACTCATGTAGGCGTGTACATACATACCTCCTACCTAGTATGTATGTACATACTGTAGGTATGTATGTTGGCATGTTGGCATGTAGGCATGTAGGTTTGCTATCAGGGACTGAACGCGCGTGTCAATTCAATTCGTCATCGGCAGCAATGTCATGTCGCGACCCCGTACGGAGAAGACCGTACATCAATCACACTCTCACCCACAAACCGACCTTGTGTACTCCGTACTCAAACCTGTCTCGCCTCGCCTCGCCCGCCATAACGTCAAGACGCAGCTTCGTGTGTGCTGCCCTCCCGGTGGCATCCGCATCCGCATCCGCATCCGCATTCCCCCTCCTGTTCGGCACTTACTCGGTGCCTGTCCATATGTGCGTGGTTGTGCGAGTGTGAGAGTGCGTGAGAGTGCGTGTGTGTGTGTGTGTGTGTGTTGATTTTTTCCCCCTTCTTTTCCTCCTTTGTCCGCTTCTCGCTCAACCTCGACTCCTCGTGCAACGTTCCTCGTCAAGCTACTGACCGCTTTTCAACGCCGCGTGGTATCGCTCATTTGAGGACACTACAGTACTTGATTGGGGACTTGCGACGGCCTCTTCTTCCTCTTCTCCCTCCATCACTCCCTCCTCTCCCTCCTCCTCTTCTTTCTCTTCCTCCGTTCACTGCTGGAACATCGCCACCCGTCCGTCGTTGCTGACCTCATTAGCAGCGTTGAAGGTGGCCGCGTCGCAAATCGCCTGCTCCTCCCCTCCCCCCTCACCATCCCCCCTCTCCCTACCTTGCGACGACGACGACTACGACTTCGCGATTCTGGTTGACTTGGTCAGTCCTCCCCACCTTGTATCGAGAACGCCCGTTTCAGCCTCGCCAAGCGAATCGGAAATGTCCTCGTTCTCGGGCTATGGGAGTGGAGGCTACGGGGGTCAACAGCCTCAATACCAAGGCAATTATTACAGGTGATTCCGCCCATCTTCGCTCCAGATTCGGCCAATGTTTGGATTTGCTGACACTGTCAAATTGTCCAATGAAAACGGCAATCACTAGACCTCCACAGCATCAGGGATACAGCTACTCGTCCCAGGGTCAGCCGTCACCTCAGCCAAGCTACGGCTACCCGATGCCGATACCACAACCCCAACACCAACACCAACAACATCACCACCACGACCACCACCACCAACAACAACAACAACAACAACATCACGTCTATCAGGTACGCACCAAGAAACCATCAAGGACCCCTCTTCCGCTGCCCTGCTCGGACTAGCTCACAGCAGAATTGTATTATGCAGTCCGCGGGACCGTCGTCGCAGCCACAGCCGCAGCCGCAGCCAGGCTACAGTTCGAGGCCCCGACACAGCCCTGGTAAGCTTAGCTTCAACGCGGCAGACACAACAATCGGCTGCCTGTTCCACTTTTCATTGATGGCGACAAGAAAAACTGACGGACCATGCCATGGATCTCACCAGGGCTATCACAGCAGGTCCAGCATCAGCAGGACATCTATTCCTCTCGACCGGGGGATGGCGCGCCGCCGGCCCCTCCGTCTGGCCTGCAGCATTTCGGATCTGGCGCTCCGCAAGGCTATGCTTTTCAGTACTCAAATTGCACAGGCCGCAGGAAAGCCCTCCTGATTGGCATCAATTACTTCGGACAGCGCGGCCAGCTGCGCGGCTGCATCAATGACGTCCGCAACATGACGGCGTATCTGGCCGAGCATTTTGGCTACAGGCGGGAAGACATGGTCATCCTCACAGACGACCAGCAGAATCCAATGAGCCAGCCGACCAAGCAGAACATACTGCGCGCCATGCACTGGCTGGTCAAGGACGCCCGGCCCAACGATTCGCTCTTCTTTCACTATTCCGGTGAGCAGCCCTTGACTTGCCCTCTTTTCGCTTTCTCTTTGACCCTTGCTTCGTCGTCCGCTGCCGTACGCAAGGGACATGCTGACCGGATTCAACCACAAGGACACGGCGGCCAAACCAAGGACCTGGATGGCGACGAAGCTGATGGATACGACGAAGTCATCTATCCCGTCGATTTTCGGCAAACCGGCCACATCACCGATGATGAAATGCATCGCATCATGGTCAGGCCTCTGCAGGCTGGGGTTCGATTAACGGCGATTTTCGACTCGTGTCACTCCGGCACTGCTTTGGACTTGCCTTATATATACTCGACGCAGGGCATCCTCAAAGAGCCAAACCTGGCGAAAGAGGCCGGGCAAGGCTTGCTTGGCGTCATCTCATCATACAGCCAAGGCGATCTTGGCGGTGTCGCCAGCAACATTGTGAACTTCTTCAAGAAAGCCACGAGCGGAGATGAAGCATATGCTCGCACTCTTATGACCAAGACATCTCCCGCAGACGTCGTCATGCTTTCGGGAAGCAAGGACGACCAGACATCGTGGGTAGCCTCCTTCAAATCAGCGCCCCTCCCTTTCCCTCCGTCCCCTGCTGATTTGCTTTGATAGCGCCGACGTCAACATGACTTCCCGGGTCACTGGTGCTTCCCAGGCGACTGGTGCCATGTCCTGGGCCTTTATGGAAGCCCTCAAGAAGAATCCCCAACAGAGCTATGTGCAGCTTCTCAACAGCATCAGGGACGAGTTGGCGCAAAAGTATACACAAAAGCCGCAGCTCTCGTGCAGCCATCCGCTGAGTACATATCCTCGAGCCCCCAACTTCACGTGGCCCAAGTAGGAAGCAATTCCCTAACCCAAGCATAGATACAAATCTCCTTTTTGTCATGTAAATAGTCGTGATGCAGACGTTGAATCGATGGCCAGGTTGACCGCACCATCTTGTGCGTACGGATGACTATGGGGCACGGCATGGTTTATTTGAAGAGGGTTGTTCATGATGAAAGTTATTGTTTTGGGTTCAAAGGAAAAGGAAGGGAAAACGCTCTATATACGTTGATGATATCCTGGGCTTCTGATGGACTTTGACTCTTTTTTTTTGACTCTTTCAATACCTGTGTTATGGAAAGGGGGGGGGGGGGGGGGGTGAAAAAAGAAGAAAAGATAACTGGGCAAAGGACGAGAGGTCAACCCTGGGCTTGAAGCTGGCTGTTTCTTTTGAAACCTATAAACTGCTTCAGGGTACGGCAGCTCTACGATTTGGAAGCCGGAAAATTGGTTTGTCTTTCTTCTTTCCTCCTTTCACCAAACGACCAATCGCGAGCAGCGTGCGTGCTCGATTTCACGGCGATTAGACGCTTGATGTATATGAACAAAGAAAGCAAAGGCTTTTCCGGGGGAAGTTCAAACCGTCCTTTTATTGATTCGGTATACACGAAGTCCATGACGCCTGTTCTGTTGGCCCCTGATAATTATGCAAGAATGTGAAGGAGACCAAAAAAAGACCATGCTGTCCTAAGCCGTCATGGGAAAGAGGCCAGGGAGGGGGGGGGATCCTTAATCCAGTATGCAGTGAGAGATTTTGCGCGCAAAAAGATAAAAAAATGAAAATAAAAAAACGCTCTGGGAACAAGTAAAGGGAGAAACGACACAAGGGAGAAGAAGGAAGGAGAAAATGTTCTATTCTTTATTTGAAAAAGCCAAATGCAATCGACACTTCCGCCTTTGCGACCGTGGCCCTTGCCTCAGCCGCTCAGACGGACAACCTCGAACTGTCTCGACTTTTTTCGACGCCGCTGCTCGTCCCTGGCCGAGACGAGCGTGAGGCGAGTCTTCTCGTGGTGCGACCAGGCGCGCGACGCGATGCGCAGACGAGCAATGAAGCGTGCCATGGTGAGAAAGGGCCGTATCGACGTCGTCTTGGCTTTGCCCGAGAGGACATTTCCGGGGGACGCCGCCATGGCGCTGGAGAGGGGTTTCTTGTTGTGCAGGAGGTGGGTGCGGATGTGTTCGAGTTCACGGAGCTGCGCTTTGTTGCTGGAACCAAGGTGTCGGTGTCAGAGAGGTTCGGGGTAGATGAATAGAGAGTGAAAGGTGAGAGAGATAGAGAAAGAGAAAGAGGGAGGGGAAACAGGGTCATTGACAACGTACCAGGCTTGGGCGACTTGGAGCTGCAGCTGGATGAAGTTCTTGGCAAATGCTGCGTCTGAACGCAGCAAGCTCTCTCGCTCCCAGCGGGCCTGCATCCATTCCATCTGCATCACCATGCCCTTGGTCTCCTTCTTATGTCTTTCCTCGGCGCGCTCGGCGGCCCGGACCAACGTGTCGAGAGCGCCATTGTCCACGCCGTGTCGCCTCGCGGCGGCCGAGGCCACGGCATGGCCGTCCTCGGTGGTGCTCGTCTGGTGTCGTTGTTGCCGTTGTTGTTGTTGTTGTTGTTGCATGTCTCGCTGCAACTTTTCGGCGCTCATCCGGAAGGCTGCTCGCTCGCTGCGGGCGCGCTCAAGCTTTCGTCGCAGCACGGCTTCGGCCGCAGCGGACCTGTCAATGACCTCCTGCTGCTGCCGCACATCGCTCTCAAGGTTCTCAACCTCCGCCTGGCTTTTCCGCAGATGCCTGCCCTGCTTGCTGTGTTCGCTCTGCGACGCCATGGCAGCATCTCGCTCTCGCTCTGCCTTGTCGAGCTCGTGTTTAAGGCGCCGCATGGCCTCGCTGTTCTGAGCAGTAACTATGTCCGCTTGCTCCCTCGCCTCTTCGAGAACCTCTTCCAGCACGACCTTTTGAACCTCTACGTCGTTAAGCTGTGCCATGGCAGTATCTCGCTTTTGTTCTGCCTTATCGAGCTTGTGTTCAAGGTGCCGCATGGCCTCGCCGTTCTGAGCAGCAACTGCGTTCGCCTGCTCCCTCGCCTGTTCGAGAGCCTCTTCCAGCACGACCTTTTGAACCTCTACGTCGTTGAGCTGTGCCATGGCAGCATCTCGCTCTCGCTCTGCCTTGTCGAGCTCGTGTTCAAGGCGCCGCATGGCCTCGCCGTTCACTGCGTCCGCCTGCTCCCTCGCCTGTTCGAGAGCCTCTTCCAGCATGACCTTTTGAACCTCTACGTCGTTGAGCTGTGCCATGGCAGTATCTCGTTCTTGCTCTGCCTTGTTCAGCTTGTGTTCATAGCGCCGTATAGCCTCGCTGTTCTGAGCAGTAACTGCGTCCGCCTGCTTCCTCGCCTCTTTGAGAGCCTCTTCCAGCACGACCTTTTGGACCTCTACGTCGTTGAGCTGTGCTCGCAAGCCTTCCGCCACTTGCGATGAACGCATCTCGCTTTCCATGGCCTTTTGCAGCGCCGACTCCTTGTTAGACAAGTTTCCCTCCGCTTGGAGAAGACGGTCGATGGTTCGTTGAAGCCCCGACGCTTTCTCCTCAGCTTTCCTGAGATCGGACATCAAAGCGTGCTTCTCATTCTCCCATTTTTCGCTGTCGTTATCGTAAAGATTGTCACGTTCCCGCACTTCTGCTTGCAGGTTCGATATCTCGTCATTGAGTCGTTCAATCTCATCCTGGTACTGTTGCCGCAAGTCTCTTTCAACCTCCAGTGCATAATCCCTCACTTTGGACGCATTTTGTTGGAGGTTTTCGATTTCCTCCTCCAACTTGTGCGCCTCCTCCCTGAGGACATCCGAGTCGGCAATGAGCGCGTTGTGTCTCGCCTGCAGATCATCTCTCTCATCTGCGACGGCGAGGAGCTCTGTTTCGAGCTCTTGTGCCCTTGACGAAGTGGATCGCTCGGCCAGCTTCATTGCCTCGTGCTCATTTCTCATCTCCTCCAACTCTGTCCTGACCTGGTTGTGTTCCTCATTGACCCGAGCCAATTCCCTCTCCAGTTCTGCGTATTCCCGTCCAGACTTGTCGATTTCTGCTTGGAGACGAAGCACTTTCTCTTCGACTTGACGGGAGAGACCCTTTGTCGTCATGGATTTGTTAGCCATCTTCTCCTGAAGCTCTTCCAAGTCTCGTTCGGCGCGTTTTTTCTGTGCAGTGGCCTCGCTTGCAGTGTCTCTCAACTCGTCAAGCTGTTCCTCGAGCCGGCGAATACTGAGCTCGAGGTCTTGGACCGTGTCTCTGGCCTCCTCAAGCTCTTCGTTCCGCTCGCTCGCCTTTTCGAGCTCAGACCCCCTCCTTTGGGCCTCATCGGCTCGTTCTTGAGCGACAGCGGCCTTGTGCCCGAGCTTATCCAATTCATCGTCACGCTCCGTAATTTGGCGGTCTTTGTCACGCAGATCCGCCTGCAAGTCCTCAATGTCGACACGTAACTTTTCTATTAGGTCCTTGTCGCGGGAAGTCTGATCGAACCTGCGCCTAAGGTCTTCAGCATCCGCTTCCTTTTCTCTCAATGTCTTTTGTAAATGCTGGACCTCCAGGCTCTGGCTGTTATCGTTTTGCTTCAGCCTTGCCCTCTCCTGCAGCTCCAGCATTTGTTGTCGGTACGTGTCAAGATCCCGCTCCGCTGTCGTGACGTATTTCTTGTACCTCTGGAGTTCTCTCTGCATGGTGACCTTGTCCACCTTTAGATCTGTATTTTCCTTGAGAGCGGCTTCGCTAAAACCCGGACCGGCCTTTCGCAAGGCTTCCTCGAGAAAGTGAATCTTGAGCTTGAGGCCAAAGTTTTCCTTCTCGATCCTATCAATGACGTTCTCTTGCTCTCGTAAAGACAGCTGGTTACCATCCTGCAGTGGCCCCTTGTCGCCGCCGCCGCCGCCTCTTCTCTGTCGCATGGCCAGCGGAGTTGACGCAACACTACTGCTCTCAACCTGTGGCAGAGTGTTCTCGAGGTATGACTGGTTCCGAGACTCAAGAAACGCGGAGGCGTTTATCGCGGGCAGTGGTGTCAAATCGTTTTCATCGATCCTGTCCAATCCAGGCGTGTTAAAAGTCTGTAGCCCGTTCTCCTTTCCTCGTTTCTGAGCACTGTTCCTCGTCAATGACTTCAGTAATGGAGTGAACTCGGTGCCCCCGATGCTCGGAGGAAGATTCCTTCGGTCGGCAAGTGGCCCTCGCGGTCGAGGCGTTCGAAAATTGATGCCATGTGAGCGCCCGTTGCGGAGTTGCTGCAAGAGGTCACCGTCTTTGGCGGGTGATTGAAAAGAGGCTTCTTGGGAGATGTCGGCGAAGTCAGGTTGCCTGTTGAGATATGTCGCGTCGCCGATGTTGGTTCGAGGCGTGTCAAGTGCGCCGCCCAGCCCTGGTTGAACCATGGCGAAGGGTCGACGGACTTGTCACAGTCAAAGCGATAAACAAAAATCAAGGCTGCTCGAGCGCAAGGTCGAAAGAGGATCGGATTCTGATGACGTGTCCGATGCAAAAATAGCGCCAGCCGAAGAGATGACGCTATCAATTCGTCGTTGCCTTCCTTGCTCGTGGTGGAAGCGGCGCTCGCGCAAAGACTCGAAGAAACCTGGGGGTCACTGCTGTGGCAGAGAAGAATGCGGGGTGAATATGCAGTTCGCGAAGCTTGTGCAAGCACAGCGGTACACACCTGGGGCGAAGGGCTGGTGGGGAGAGTGAAAGAGAATGAGGATATCCAAAGGTCATTCTCGGGACACCACTGTTGCACAAAATGTGCTGTATCAAGGTCAATACATGCAGTAAAGAAGTTGCGTATCAATTGATGGTTTTGGGGACGCGTTTTGCATTCGGCATTGTTTACTAACTTGCCTCTTCCGGAATAGCGCACGCAGATCGGGTAATTCTGGAGCCAATGGCGTGCGGCGAGGTCACTCGGCTGAACCACACCCGCCCCAATTACTTCGCCAAGCCACACTCTGTTCCGTCGTGGCAAATGATTTGCACCAACACTTTTTTGTTTTTTTTTTTTCTTTCTTAATTGCGGTCCAAGTCTCATCACTTCCTCTCTGCAGGTGCGAATCCAGCTGGGTCTCGGGTTGGTAGCTTCGTCTCGCCGAAGTGAATTTCTTCAAGCCTCGGGCCGTCTGTCTCGGGCATTGAACGAGGCCCTTCGGCGTTCGTGCGATCCAACCCCACTGCCTGCCTGCCTGCCTGCCCGTCTGTCCGTCCGTCTGTCCACTGTACTGCTTGACTGCTTGGACCCTCAGGTACCTGCCGTGGTCGGCATACCGGTATATGCACTCCTACGTTCTCCGTATGGCTTGGAGACTGGCAACCAACCTATCATTGTTTTGCACAGGATTCCGGGAACAGAGTACTTGCATCTGACTCTGAGTGTGCTTACGTCCTATGAGCTGAGCCAGACAGTCGAAGGCTGGGTGCTTGCTTCCTTGGTGTTGCGGCTGCCGCCCCTCAGCTCCAGCTCCAGCTCCAGCTCCAGCTCCAGCTCCAGCTGCAAGTCCTGTCATCCACATGGCCGGCCATGTCGTTGGACCAGGTCCCAGACGAAGTCATCCAGCAAGTGCTTTGCTTTGTTTCCCCAGAGGACAACCTGCGGTGTTTCCAGTTACTGTCCCGTCGCCTGCATACTCTGGCAAACTATGGCCTGCTCTGGCGCTTTCATTGCCGCCGGTCTTTCAGATACTGGAACCCGGGACACCGTTTCCACCAGAAGCTGCATTTTGCGGCGGCCAGTGTTGAGTGGAAGCAGCTGTTCTTGCATCGGGCGTGGAGTAACCGCCTCGTCTCGAGATTGCTCGACGGCGTCCTGGCCTCCAAGGTCGGCCGCCTAAAGAGGATCGAACGCATCTGTCGCTTGGGCTACGATGCCAAGGATTTCCTCCTTGCCCAATGCCAGATTCACGACTCGGCCCCGGATGTCCTAGCGCGGAGGTAATCAGCTCCCACCCATTCTCCCTCATCCCGTCTAAGAGACCGTCATTGTTAAAATGCTCGCCTCCTAGATACTACAGCAATGTCATTCTCGACAGTATTCACCGGAGCATCGCCATCGAGGAATGGTACGAGCTCGGTCTGAACCGCGAGTCTCCGGATGCGCAAGTAGTCTCACGCCGGCTTGAAAGGTCACTTGGTGCCTTTGACATGTTCGTATTACATGATCAGCCGGGTGACCTGGATGACGTATGCTTCTTGTGTCGTTTCTCAACATGCTGCCCGTGACGCTGATTGGTCTTGATTAGATTTCTCGGATGCTGGACGACCTGGCCGCTCAGTTTCTGACCAGCCATTCAAACTTGTCCGATCTCACCACTCGCGAGAAGGCACTCGCTCTCAATGCCTGGATCCGTGCGAATAACTTAACGGGGCTGCACAATCCAGAACGAAACTATCGAAATCTGAGGAATTGCCTGATAGGACAAGCTCTTCGCCACCAGGATCATGAATCAATCCCTCTCATTTCGAGCACCATATTTTGCTGCATTGCGGCAAGGGTGGACTTAAATGCGCAGTGCTGCGCATCCCCCAGCTACGTGCACGCCATCGTCTTTGCTGAGCCTGGGAGAACCTTGGACGGGCAGCCCCTAGAGAACCGGGACCAGAAGCCTGACAGGATGTATCTCGATCCGTACGGCGCCGACGGCGAAGTGCCTGCGTCGAGTCTGCAGAACTTGCTGGCTCACTTTGGCTGGCAGACGAGCACCGAAGCCTTCCTGGCACCTGTGCCTCCCCTGTCCGTGGTTCTCAGCACTGCTCAGAGCATTAAGGCAACCTTTGCCAGGATCTTGGAGTTACAGCACGGCGCTCACCCCGAACTCAGCCAGCTCCTGCGGGGCAACAGTGCCATGAACGTGGAGGCATCGCAGTATTCGGCTCAATGGGCGCTTCTAATGCTGACGCCGTCCAATACTTTTGAGTGGGAGGACAGGCTGGCAAGCTTCCTCCGTCGATTTGCGGGCGCGTGGCCCGAAGATGCTTGGCTGGTGGAGAAGTAC
The DNA here is from genome assembly GCA_000731825.1 of Hypocrella siamensis. Lineage (NCBI taxonomy): Eukaryota > Fungi > Ascomycota > Sordariomycetes > Hypocreales > Clavicipitaceae > Hypocrella > Hypocrella siamensis. Next base: position 57,179 of record JMQE01000777.1, read on the forward strand.
CTCCGGCCGATGTACAACAGCTTTATGCATCTGCGCGATGGCTTTGGCCGCGTTTTGAATCCCGGCCTGAGTGACCCGTGGGAGCACTGGCATTTGGTTCGAAACCAAGACGCTCTGCCGCCACTAGTCAGTCGAAGAACCCCAGATGGAAACCAGTCGGTGCCCTTCAAGATTGGTCAAGTCTTCCGACACGCGAGGTATGGATGGATCGGCGTCATCACAGGATGGTCTGACCAAGGCGTACGGCGACATCATCACCAACAACACCAAGCACAACCCATGACTGCGCTGAGAGACGCCGAGCAACAGCCAGGCGCCTCAAGCGTTTCGGAACTGTCTGCTGTGCCCGCCAGACCCCCCAATCAATTCTACTTCATGTGTTTGTAAGATACCACCCGTGCCGTCGAGCTCTCCCGCTTGAACCTGACTGTCCCAGCTCCCTATGCTACTCCTCTTTTCTCTACCCATCCCTCCGACTTGCTTTTCGAGTGTTCATTTGTTCTGACAGATGACAACAATCAGTCCCAGCACCGGGTCGGAACCGCACGTCGTTGTCCATGACAGCATCGAGCTTATTCATGACCCAGCTGAAATCGCCGACGATATGTTTCCCATGGCGGGAAAGTTCTTCAAACGATTTGATCCAGAATCCTGTAGATTTGTATCCAACATCAAGGAACAGTATCCGGATGATTAAAGTCTCAAGAAAGACGGTAGGTAATTACAAAAGAAGCGGCTTGGGAATCTGAGAGCGCCTTCCACGGCAACATGGGCCGCCGACTTCTTTTTCTTTTGTTGCATCGGCCGTGAAGTTATAGGTTGTCCACCTCGACGCTGTTCACAAAGGGTCAGACATTTTTCTTTTTCTTTTCCATTCAATATTTTCCCCCACGTGGGCCAACTGTAGATGCCAACTATAAATGCCAATTGTGAATACGCTTTCAGGCGCAAACATGTATCACGACATCATCAGGAGGCATAGCAGCGTTTGAGATTCTCCATGGGCGGCAAGAACTTGTTCACAAAATCGTTTCTGGCTTGGAATAGGGTACGTATGAGCTATTCGTGATGCTCAACATCTGGGTGTTTTTGCTCATGTTTTTTTTCTCCTTTCCTTCATAATAATTCTTCTCCTTTCCTGTTCTTATTAACTACTATTGAAACACAAGTCAGTATGATACAAATTGGTATTTCATCGAGGTTTGATGCGGTCCAGCGCTCTTGATTGACCGAAGTCTGCCGCTTGGTTTTTTGGTGTCGTCGCTCTTCTCTTCGCCCTTTTCGAAAGCTTCCTGTATGACGTGCACAGTCTCGACGTGAAATATTACGCCAGATGCGCTACATCTCTGCTGCGTTCCTCCCAGCTTCAGGGCAACGCCTTAATAATATCCTCCAAGACGGCTTTTTGTGCCAGCTTCTTGAGCCAGCAATGCAAGGCACCCCCATAGTCTCTCCTGCGGCCTCTTACTCGATGTTGGTCCTCTTGGACCGAAACCGAGTTCACGCGAAAGTCGTCCATGGCAGCTTTCAACTGGCTTTGATATGTCTGGTACATGTCACAAGCCTCGTGCACCTTCCACCGAGGTGAGTCGGAATCGTCTGGTTGCAATTCAGCAGGGACTTCGGCATTTCGAACGTCTGCCTGGCTCAAGTCGAACTCGGCAAGCTGCGTTTGGTTGTCCAAGTCGAGCAAGGGCTCCTCGCCAGACACACATTCGTTGAAGTCGTCACTGTTCTTCATCTGTTCTCGGATTGTTCGGACAGCGGCAGCCATGGTGGCAATTTGTCGTTTGTGTTGCCGCAAGGGACTGCAGCATACGGCCAACAAGCTGAACGATAATTGGCTCTCTTCGTACAACAGCATTCTGGTCTCGATCTTTTGTCTCGCAAGCGCAGTCCAGTCGTTTGACAGTATTGGACCTGATGAAAAAAAAAAACCATGTCAGATGATTACCTCGATGTATCAGAAGCAAGTCAGGATGAATAAGTCGATGCCTACCTAATTTATGTGGGTTGCTCTCAAGGCCATCCAGCTCCCACACGTTGTCATCAACGGGCACGTAGGCGATGAAATGGAAGCCGTATTCAACATTATCTTTTCTTTTTTTCCCTCTTCCCTTGCCTCCCTTGCGAGTCTTGCTCAGCTCGGCCTCTTGCATGTCGTTTTCAAGACATAGGTCTGCGTTGAGATGATCCATGCGTCGTGAAAATGCGTTGTGTATGCTGCGAATGAAGCTATTTGAGCTGATGCTGTGACCTCGAAGAGCGGTGCTCAGGTCTTTGGTGTTGTTTTTAAATTCTGTCAGCCGCGGACCCAGGTCTACGTCGGTGGCGTTCATGATGATGTTGAGCAAGGCGACCGTCGCGCAAGCATTGTTTGTTGTCTGAGGACAAAAGAAAGTTTCACGAGAATCAGCCTCGAGCGCTTGGATTTGCGCCAGCTCTGATGAAAAGGCTCCATGCGGGCCTTTTGACTGCGGGAAAGGAAGAGCAGGGGAGGGTAGTTACTTGGTTCGCAAACCATATGTGGTCTGGCGGATCAGGTTCTTCGATTTCTTTCTCGTGATCAGGCTCATATAGAAATAAAAATATTAGACCCAGGACCGGTTTGCTGGTGAAAAACGATTAGAGCCAAGACGATCGAGAATGGTGATGGGGACGCGGTGAGGGCGACCAACGGCACTTCGTCTGATGGGATTTGATCAATCGCCAGAATCTCTTTCACTTCCACGTCCTGTACGCCCAGGTCTTGAAGGATTGCATTAAAAAAAGCCTTGTCCAAAGGGAATCAGAAAAAAAAAGGGTTAGGGGATAATCTGCGCTCGCTCCGTTCTGATACCGGGTGAAAGTGATAGGGTCTTACCGGCTCCGACTCAAGCTCGATCCATCCTTTCCAGTCCTGAATATCCTGTGAAGTAAGCGGCATGCAGGCTGTTCCCAAAAGATCACCAGAGACATCAACCGAATCATTTGGGGTCGCGGCAGCGGACTCGGCAGCGGACTCGGCAGCCTTGAGCCTGGTGCTGCGTCTCGGACCGTCCATGCCTATCTTGTTGAGCCCCTTGCGTTTGCGCCACGAACGTCTTTTGTCTTCAACTGAGCAACCCTTGGCGACGAAAATGACGCTTTGCCGTTGTTGCTCGGTCCAGAGAAGAGGCGTGGGAGCTGTGTGTGCGAATACAGTGATTCCGCCTGAAGGGGCTCCTGAATCAATCGGGCCGGTACCTTGGATAGACTTTACGTGGATTTCTTAGTCATGGCCTCATGATCAAAGGGCGTGTCACTCGAGTCAATGATGTCAACGGCTAGAGAGAAACACTCCTCGAGGCCGATATCTGCTTCCGAAGCGGTCCTTGTTTCCTTTGCTATGAATCCAGGTAGGCAGGTAGGTCGTAGACTCGGACATCAGATACTGCTATGGAGCTATCTCCGTCGCAGCGTCAGACGACAGCTTTCAGGAGTGGGCGAGGCATATTTAATGGGCAATGAGTGACACCTACCGCAGCTAAAAGGAAAGTATGGGAGAAGGCGCGTCAAGAAGAATATTTCCATGCCTGCTGCCTTAAAATCGATACAATACATGGAGTGAAGGACATAAGCCTGGTAGCTTTAGATAAACCCACTTTAAGCTTGTTTACCATGTATTATTACGGCAACAGGCTTCATAACCCCCCCCCCCCCTTTTTTTTTGGGTTTCTTTATTTAATTATATTCTGATTATCTTCTTAGTTAAAGAGAAAGCTATTCATAGACTGGTGCTTACTTTCAAAGAGAGGAAGACTCTTAGTTATTAATTTTTTTTTGACGTTTTGTTATATATATCTTATAATGTGTCTGTTTTTTTTTTTTCAAGTTTTCAAGCTCTGCCCCTCCTTCGCCAAGAATGTACTGTCGTGTAGGCCATTGTCCACTGACGCTGCGCCTAGCATGTGGCTCCCTTATGCGCCTATAGAGCGGGTCTAGTTTTTGGAGGGTGCATGTGTTTTCCACCCAACCATGGCGTGTCCTTTCTAACCATTTTAGGCTGACGTGACGGATCCAAGTCAAAAAAAGAGTCGGCCAAGCTTCGAGCATCGAGTGTCGAGCGTCGAGGCATCAAGCATCGCGAAGCAGCTCAAAATACCCTCGCCCGTTCTGCTGCAGCTATCCACGCGCTTCTCATGTCTTGTTTATCGCATTCTTGTCGATTCGTTATGCGATGAGCGCGACTCCTCGCCTTCGGTCTGGGTTTCCAGCAACTCCAGCATCCGCACGACGGCGAAATGTCCAAGAAACGCCCTCCACCGCCGCCACGGTCTCTTCGAATGGCTCATCAGCAACCGCCAAATCCCCCGCGCTTCCTCTTGCTCCCGAGAATAATATAAAGCCCCGGCCGGCCGGCGAGCCCGTGATTCCCCTGACCTTCCTCGATGCCCCTCAGCAGCGTTTATATGCTTTTGGCGTCTATGTCCTGCTGTGGGCATGGAAGCTCTTCGACTGGCTTTCAGTCATCGAAGACGGGGACGCGTCCTGGTGGTTATTTCTCAAATGGATCTTCATTGACTTTGCCTTCCTCTTTGGATTGCCCGAGCTCAGAATACCATGGTTGGAACTATCTCAATTTCTCGTCACCACCCTCTTCACCGGTCACCTGGTTCTCAACTACATGTTGATGTTTAATATTCCTGTAAGCCAATCCCGCAGCGACTTGTACAGCCAGCATGCGACTGTAACAGGTACAGAGATGGAGGCTAAGAAGCTGCTTTCCTGACAGCTGCCGTGGCAAGCATGGCTGCTTGGTTTCGCCAAAGTCCTTTACGACCGCGAGATCTCCATCTCCGAGCATAATGTCAAGCTTTCCAGTATTCTCAACAATCATTCCCTGATCATGGGCAAGCAAATTATCAACATTCTGCCCGAGGGCTCTGCTATCCTGAACCCCAACCAGGCGCCCTTTTGCTTGTCTCCTGAAGACAAGACGGGCGTTTCGCTGCCCATTTACTTCAACGCCACGGTGCCGGCTGAGATAGAGTTGATTCGCATTGACCTCGGCACGAATAAAGAGGAAGCAATCAAGATCTCCAATCGCGACGTCAACAAAGTGGCCAGAGCTATCCGCGATCAGAGCGCCGATCCGAACTTGGTAGGTTTCAACTGGCAATATGTTGTCAGAAAGCCCGGCGTCTACCGCCTCGGCAGAGTACTGGACGAATACAAGCTCGAGGTTGCCCGAGCGACCAAGGAAACCTTTGTGGTTCCTTGTCCCCAGGCCAGAATCCGATCAACCGAATCCCTGCAGCGGTGCATACACGACCTCTCCGACCTCTCGCTCGAGGTCGTCGGCACACCACCTCTCAAAATCATGTACAGCCGCGCGGTCAATGGCAAAAACCACGACTTCCGCTTTCAGAGCTTGCAACCTGACGGTTATGCTTCTCCCATCATTGCTGGCACGAACGGCGGCGCTGCCCGCGAGTTTGAGGACTTTTCCTGGGTCCGTCCAGCCACAGTCACGGTTGGCCTGAACGAATCACTCACCACTTCGGGCGAGTGGGAGTATTCCGTCGACGAGGTGCATGACGCGTTCGGTAATGTTGTAAAGTATGCCAAAGCTGGGGAGAATGCAGACGCTGCCAATGCTGCCAATCCCAAGGGCTTGACACAAAGATTCACGGTCAACGGACGTCCCAAGATCCGGATGGGCACCTGCGACCTTCGAAACCCCATGAAGGCTGCCAAGGGCGACGCAAAGATGCTACCAGTCAAGTTCGGCCTTCCCGGGTCCATCCAGCAAACATCTCACGAAATCACTTGGGAATTCTCGCCTATTGATACTCTGACTAAAAGCGGAGATCACGGCACCGAGTCCTCGGTCTTCAGACACACGGCAAAGAATTCCAGGGACAATCCCATCGTTTCCGAGTCCGGCCTCTACACTCTGAGATCAGTCAAGAGCGGCTCATGCGAGGGCGATGTAGATGAGCCGTCGTCCTGCCTGCTGCTGAACCCCCTGGAGCCGCATCTCTCGATCCGATCCGAAGAGATCCCGGACAAATGTGCTGGCAACTCCGTTGGCCTTCGCGTCGATCTTGACCTCGTCGGCACTCCGCCGTTTGATGTTCGCTATGACATTGTTTCAAACGGTCAGGTCGAGCATAAAAACCTATACGTTGCTGGTCTGCGCTCACAGCTCGAGCTGATTCCTAAGAAGGCTGGCCGTCACAAGTACTTGTTCAGATCAATCAGTGACGATGTGTACAAAGACCTTCCGCTATTTGGGCAGGACAAGGCTCTCGAGCAGGAGGTGAAGCCAGCCGCGTCCGCCAGATTCGTACACCCACGAGACGTGATAAACGCGTGCCTCGACTCCGAAGTTGAGGTACATGTCGCGCTTAGCGGCGAGCCTCCTTTCAGCCTCGAGTGGGAAACCGTGCACGATGGCAAACGTAAGACGGAGCGTATCGGCAACCTGGTTGAGCACAGCTTCACGGTCAAGACACCGACTCTTGACAAAGGCGGAGAGTACATCCTTGCTCTGAGCAGCGTGCAGGACAAGCGCGGATGCCGAACCTTTTTGCAGGACCAGATCAAGATTGCCGTTCGGCGTCAACGTCCCCGCGCTGCATTTGGTCTGATAGAGCAACGACACTCTATCCTGGCCGTTGAGGCCACGACCCTGCAGCTCCCCTTGCGCCTTCAAGGTGAAGCACCATGGACCATACAGTACCGGAACCTGAACGAGTCCGAAAAGCTGCTCACAAAGGTCGCGAGTGCTCCAAACGACCATCTCCTGGTCAAGACCAAGGGTGTGTACAAAATCGTCGACGTCCAGGATAAGCAATGCTCGGGTGTCGTCGACACGCCAGCTTCCACGTTCCGTGTCGACTGGTTCCCGCGACCCGAGATGTCCTTGGTGCACTCTGAGAATTTTGAGGGAGACAAGGAGGTGTTTACCAAACAAAACGTCTGCGAAGGTGACATTGACGGATTTGAGATCAGTCTGAAAGGTCAGTGCATACATACCAAAGGTACAGAGCCATGGGCTTCAGCCAAGTACTAATCCGACCAAGGCTCCCCTCCGTACCATGTATCTTACGAAATCAAGCACAAGTCTTCTCACGGTTCAAATGCCATGAGCCGCAAAGACTTTGATGCGGCTCTGTCCAAGGCATCCATCTCCATGGACACGAGCAAAGCCGGTGACTACACGTACAGGTTCGTCGAACTTGCGGATAACCTCTACAACAGCGACAAGGGGGTGCAGCCACTGGTGGTGCAGCAGCGCGTCAATGCCAAACCGTCGGCAGTCTTCTCGAAGCCAGGCCAGTCTTTCAAGTATTGCTTGGAAGAGCAGGACCATGAGGACAAGATCCCCATCACGCTGACAGGGGTCGCGCCATTCTACGTCGAGGTGGAAATCAAGCACCAGACTGGCACAACACCAGAAACCTATCGAATCCCCTCCATCAACTCGAACTTCTATTCGATGCCGATACCAAGGGAGCACCTGCGACTCGGAGCCCAACAACTGCGCATCAGACGCGTCCGTGATGCCAAGGGCTGCCAGCAAAAATATGAGGCCAATTCGGCGTCGATACAGATCCAGCTATTCGATGCGCCTTCGATATATCCCCTGGAAACAAGGGAGGATTTCTGCGTGGGCGAGCGGATTGCGTACACCTTGACGGGAACGCCGCCCTTTGACGTCTCGTACAGTTTCAACGGTAAATGGAACGCCAAATCCCAGTCGACCAACTTCCGTCGCGTTGCCGAGAAGCCGGGCGACTTTGTCATCACGAGCATCTCGGACAAGGCCAGTGAGTGCCGTGCGGCAGTCAACCTGCACAAGAAGATCCATCCGCTGCCGAGCGTTCAGATCAGTCGCGGCAAACATTCCCGCGTAGACATTCACGAGGGCAACGAGGTCGACATCTTGTTTGAATTTTGGGGCACGCCTCCGTTCGAATTTACGTACACGAGGAGCTCCAATGCCAAGAAGGGACAAAGGAGCGTGATACTCGAGACCAGGCACGACACATCCTACGAACACAGCAAGGTGATCAAAGCCAGCCAGGAGGGAACATATGAAGTGGTCGCCATCAAAGACAAGTTTTGTTCTTTCTCCACGCAGCAAGTGGCTGAAAAGAAGGAACGATGACGAAATACCAATGTGCATGATGAGGGAGGACACATGAGACTCGTATGAAAAAACAGGAGCTGCATCGCAGATGAAGCAGGCGGACTTTTTCTTCTTCTTCTTCTTCTTCTCCTTCCGGACTTGGCTTTGCTCTGGGATAGAGGAACAAAGTGAAATGACACAGAAGAAGCGTTGTTACATACCCATGGCATTAGCGTTGTTAGAATCCTCGGTTCATCCTTTGTATTTTTCAATTTGTTTATTTATTTAGTTGATATAGAAAAAAAACATGGCGCATCGCGATTTGCATAATCAAGATACAGTGTACCGCTCTGGTAATCCCATGTTAAAGCGGCTGTGGAGAAGAGAAAAGGATGGAAATTCTCTTAACGCACGGTATCGCTTCGCGTGCTGTGAGTGCCGAGACCTCGGAGTGTTTGAGAAGTAAAAGAGACGTCTCTACCTGTCGAGACATTTTCAAACAATCTCACCGCCTTTGAAGCAAAAACCTTGATTAACTTATGCTGATTACAGACCACCCACATTTGCGTCTATGCTCATTGGGATCTTGATCTGGTAAAAGCTCTCTTGCATCCGTGCCGCCTCCTGCAAAGGTCAAAGGGAGATACACCACCACGCAACGGGGGGCGTTGGCCTGGCTGGGTTTCACGCACCACCATCCGTAACCTCAATCTTGCGAATCAATTCTCCGCCGGCCCTGGCAATCTCCAGCAGAATCGCACGCCTGTTGACCTGGACGACATCATCGGGGCCGTCGAACTGCGCGGAGTGGAAGTTGTAGGGCAGTCCGGTGCGGAACCTCTGACGGTGCTGCAATCTCGGGCTCCAGATGGCAGCGAGGACCGGGTCGTCGGGCCTGCCGGGGAAGAAGATGAGAGAATCCCGATAGGCTCGCTCGAGTTCCTGGAGCAGGGCCGTCGACGGATGGACCCTGATGGGCAGTGGTGGCCTGCCTGTGCGGTCGTCGAGGTTCTTGTAGGGAGAGCGATGGTTCCTGGCACCTGATGCTGCGACCGTGGCGGCCTCTCCGAGGACGTTCTTTATGGCTTTGGTGGACAGGTGGATCAGAACGTCGAAATCGTCGAGGCAGGTCTCGAACAAGCTGGAAGGCTCGAGACCAAGGCCCTGCTGGCGGACGAGGTGGCAAGCCGCTTTGGAAAGACGAGTCATCCGCGAGGCAATGAGGTGAGAAGGTCCGCGGTGCGTGTACGCTGCGCCGGACGAGTCCGCCGACGTGGCGACGAGCATGACGAGGCTATTCATGTGGGGATCTCGCCTTCTCCAAGACTCGAGCTCGCGCCGCAGGGACGATCGGTCGTCGCTCGTCATGGACCCTGCCGAGTCGACGACCAGCGGCTCGACGCGCCAATCCCATCGCGACAAGAACGACAGCGTGCGCAGGAAGCCGCTCGTGGCCGAAGACGGTCTTGCCCATGGGTACGGCTGCAGGAAGACGTGGAGCACGAACAGCTCGATGACCTCTTCGCTGAAGTGGCCGCTCAGCTTGTGGCTGTTGAACCAGTGCTTGACGAGGCGGATGGAATGCGATAGGGGCTGGAGTCGAGTGCACGAGGTGGCAATGGTCTGCGTGTGCAGGGGCAGGATGGTATATTGCCAGTTGAAGGAGGAGAGAGCCTGAGCTGCATCATGTCGGATGTGATGGTCGAGCGTCTTGTTCTGGACCTGGCGCTGCAGCAGTGTTTGCTCGAGGTCGCAGAATATCCTCAGTCGGAAAGCTGCCCCATCTGGGTACACGACGTCCAGATACGCCAGGTTCTCGGTTCCTACGTCTCTGTTTTCTCGGCCCAAACATGTGGTGAGTTTGCCGTTGGCGCTGTTCAGTCGTCGGTCAAAATCGAGAAGAAACTCAACCTTGGCTTCTTGAATGGCCGTCAAGTTTTCCGGCCATTTGCTCGATGCCTCAAAAAAGAGATTGACGTCCATGGACTCGATGAAGCCATGGTAAAACCCAAGTGATGGCGGCTCAGCCGAAGAGTAGCGCGCGAGAGGCGAAACTGGTGACAGCTGGCGGATCTGGAGAGGAAGGCTGTGCAGTTTACGAATATCCTTTTCAAACGTCGCAAAGGCTCGTAGACCCAAGTCAAAGGCCTCCTTGTCTGCATGAGACAAGCCGATGAAAGATGAGGGATCAACGTCACAAGAAATGATTTCTTCCTTGGCCACTTTCAAATGCCTGTTGAGAGAGTAGGCAGCAATCTCTGCACACAGCCGGCCAGGTCCCTTGCTGCTCCATTCAATACACTCGAGTATGCTGCCATCTTTGAAACGCCGCAGTTCTGCCTTGCTGCCCCAAAAGTGTCGAAATGCCGCGGCCTCTTTCACCTCCTCTGCCGGAGGGCCATATTCCATCTGGCGCGCCATATGCGCTGGATCATGGATAATCCCTATTGCGAGTATCGATGACGTGTTCGAACAAGGAGCCGACAGGGGCCATGATGCTGAGGGAGGCAGTTTGACGTGCACAAGCTGTGCCCGATTGCCGAGCGCTTTCTTCAGTATCTTGTGTACTTCAGAGCCGAACTTGCAGACATTGCTGCTCCGATCCGGTGAGTCGTCATACCTCGATAGGTCGACGGCGTTGATCTGGAGCACGGTATCAAACACCTGCAGCGTGACATCTGCCTTGATGATGAAGGTTGGATGAAAGTTGTCAGCGCCTTCATCTGCTAGCAGGTCCGACGTAGATTTGGCGTAGATTTGGAGCAGCCCGGCGGACCACGGCGTCATTTTATAGAGGATATTCAGCTGCCTTGCCGGATCAAACATGACGGGACCTGTTTCCTGAATTGACTTCTCATCCACATCGGCGGTGTGAAACGCAAAAGGCCTCTTCATCAGATCCGTGTTGGAGAGAAAATGAATGGCGGCCTTGAATAGTTCAGTGCTGCTCAACGAGCTGGACAGAGCTGGTTGACCACTCCCACCCCCTTTTTTCATTAAGAGAGCGACCATGGTAGACCATTCGAAATGCCCGAAGCCCCCATCTGAGACGGAACTTCCGAACCCACGCTGTTGCAGCCATATTCTGCCGAGAACACAAGCATCCGAGAAGGCTGAGCATTCGTTTTGAGCTTGTGTGAGGACTCTGAGATACTGAATGAAGGTCCTCTCTGCGTTGAGAGTTGAGTTGTAGAATGGCGAAGCTGCAATATCGCCTTCCTTTCCATCCGAGTCTCCTAGCCGAGTGCAATTTGCAGACGGTCTGACCTTCGACCAAGGGAACAGGGTGTCGGGGGCGCATGGTATCAGGCGAATGAAGTAGCTGCTCTTTTTCTTGGCATTCTTGTCAGCCATGCCGCCGTTCCTCTCCTTGGAACGACCAGTGGTCTTTGCTGCTTCAGAAGAGGGCCAAAGGACCAGCACAGGGAGAAGCGGGTTCTCATGGAGAAGGTCGAAAGTGCAGCTCATGGTATTGTCCATTTCTTTGCGCACATGAGCCGCGATGTACGCGATAAAATATGCTCGTCTGTAGAAATATCGCAGGCTGAGGTAGTCCTTTTCCTGGAATAGAGAAGCCGGCATTTGAGCAACCATGTCGATGCCCATTGCCGACTGGGATTTGACCATGGTTTTCGACACATAACTGCCGACAACATTGCAATGCGAAGGTCTCGAGTAGGCTACTTTGTAGGGCGAATCGTTCGAGGGTCTTGGCTCTGGATATGGCACAGCGATGCGATGTTGTTTCTCGAGTTTGGCCGTTGCCTCGGCAATCTTTTTTAACAAGAGGGTCAGCGAGTCTGGCAACGTGATGCGGCTTTGATGGTCGACACCTACAGGGAGAGGATCATGATGCTCAATCGAGTCAACAGCAGTCTTGAGTCGGATTAATTGCTCGTCCACGTATTTCAGAGATTTCTCGTTATCGACTCTGGCCTCTATGAGCAGTTCATCTGTTTGCAGAACGAATGTGCTGGCAATTGACACCTGAGCAGCAGTGCGAGACTCAAAGTCAATGAGTCGACCGTGACGCAGGCCGGAGTCGCCACGATCAAGCTTCCGACGCTTCGCCTCTGACTCCATGATTGATGCGCCCAAAGATCGCGCCCGTTTTCTCCTTTCTTTCCTTGGGCAATCAAAGAGCAACGAGATGTGCGAGACAAAAGTCGACTCGGGAGCCGTAAATATCGTCCTCTTTCCTCTCACTCTCTCGCTCTTTTTTTTTTTTTGGGAGGCGGCGGGGCGATAAGCCGATAAGCACTGCGCTGCTACGTACCTAAGTAGTAGGTACCTAGTACCTAGTAGATGGGCTTCTTGCATATGCTTAGTGTACGCATCCTCCGTATTACAAAAGTTCGCCATTTCGACCACAAGATCGAAAACACGTTACTTACAAAGTTTCTCAAACTGCCCACCTTCGATGCCAACAGTCGTCAATGAAGCCAATGAGACAGCAGGCGCGGGAATATCTAGGCAAAGGATTAAAGATGCCAAGAGGACCGCATATCACGACGCCGTATCCACAACCTCACAGATGAATTTTAAAGCGAACTCTACCTGAAGTAGATGGCATACCGTCAATTCCCCAGTCATTCTGCAATAAGTTGTTCTTGGTCCTTCCATTCTTGGCGTGGCTGACTGAGTGCTTTCGACTAAGGCTGGCCCCACCACCACATGCGAAGTACGTACTCGGTGCATAGCGGAACCATTTCCCGAAGCGAGCATATCGTCGGCTCGGCCATTCGCGGCCTAAGCACTGCAGAGGGACTTTGCTTTCTGCATCTCGGCTTGAAATCGCTGCTCCCACATTACAAATGCCCATTTGGGCGGCTGTTACCCATGACACATTTTGCAAGGCCTTTCAGACTTCTGAGATTTTTGACCGCGGTTCAGCACTGCACTTGTATTTGAGCTCTCGCGTTGTGTGGCAAGCCATTCCGAGGCCACTTGCAGCGTTGCTTACTTAGACTGAGTTGAGAAAAATCAGCTGCATAGCCCTTGTCCGTCATCACGCAAAAGAAGCGGGAATTGGAAGAAGTCTTTTGGGGGGACAAAAAGCGAACAAGAGAGAGAGGGGGCCATATCATCAAGTCCTCTCGCCATTGCCATCGGCGGCCAGTCAGATGCATGCTCTGCGAGCGTGTAGGCGCCACGGCGCCAATGTATGTGTAGAGACGCAACTCCAAGTAGAACTCGTACGTACACACGGACAGGACTGACTCGATCCATATTGCAGCCTTCCATCGCCTTCTCAAGGGCATTCTCTGCTACGCTCCGTCGAGCCGAGATCAACAAGGTTTTCCCGTCAGCCAACAAGGCCCTTGGGGACATGAAGCCCAACTCGACGCTTCTGTGTGGCGGATTTGGTCTTTGCGGCGTTCCGGACACGCTCATTGACGAGGTCCTGGCAAAACCGGAAATCAAGGGTCTCACAGCGGTATCGAACAATGCCGGAACGGAAAGTTCTGGTCTTGGGAAGCTGCTCAACACAAAGCAGGTCAAGAAGATGGTGGCAAGCTACATTGGAGAAAACAAGACGTTTGAACGCATGTATCTGACCGGTGAGGTTGAATTGGAGCTCACTCCCCAGGGCACCTTGGCCGAGCGGTGCGCAGCAGGCGGCAAGGGCATCCCTGCCTTCTACACGCCCGCCGCCTTTGGGACCGTGGTGCAGACTGGCGAGCTGCCACTCAAGAACAAGGCAGACGGGACACCAGACGAGTTTTCCTATCCCAAGGACGTCAAGATCTTCAATGGTAAGCCGTACCTGCTGGAACACGCCATTGATGGCGACTACGCCTTCGTCAAGGCGTACAAGGCCGACAAACTTGGCAACTGTCAATTCCGTCTGGCCGCCCACAACTTCAACGGGGCTATGGGCCGCAACGCCAAGACGACCATTGTTGAGGCCGAACACATTGTCGAGCCTGGCGAGATCCCCCCGGAAGCCGTTCACCTGCCCGGCATCTACGTCAAACGTGTCATACAGAGCACGAGCGCCAAGAAGATTGAGAAGTATACACTGGCCAAAGACAACGAGGGCGACGCGGGTGTCAAGGCCGCACTGGGAGCTGGCGATGCCGCTGCCAAGCGTGAGCGCATCGTCAGACGCGCCGCAAAGGAGTTCAAGAATGGCATGTACGCCAATCTGGGCATTGGGATGCCGATGCTGGCCCCCGGCTTCGTCGGCCCTGAGGTTGAGGTACAGCTGCAATCTGAGAATGGCATTCTGGGGCTGGGACCCTACCCAAGAAAAGGGAGCGAGGACGCCGACCTGATCAACGCTGGCAAAGAGACTGTGACCCTGAACCGCGGCGCCGCGGTGTTTGGGAGCGAGGAAAGCTTTGGCATGATTCGCAGCGGCAGGATCGACCTCACCATTTTGGGAGCCATGCAGGTCAGCTCAAGCGGCGATCTCGCCAATTGGATGCTCCCGGGCAAGGTGAAGGGTTTTGGTGGTGCCATGGACCTTGTCAGCAACCCATCCAAGACCAAGGTGGTTGTGACCATGGAACACACTGACAAGAAGGGCAATCCTAAAATCGTGAGACAATGTGCATTTCCCCTCACTGGAAGAGCGTGCGTTTCACGAATCATCACCGAGCTTGTGAGTGCTGTCCTGGTGCGAGGATGGATCATGGATCACGGATAGCAGCACGGCAAAAGACGTCTGAAATCTGCTTCTGTCAACAAGAAGTGTCTCCTTTCGTCTGCAGAGTCCGGGCTAACATTTTTTTTGTCAGGGAGTCTTTGATGTCGATTTCGCCCACGGGCTCACTCTGGTCGAGATTGCTGATGGCGTCACCATCGACGAGATCAGGAGCAAGACAGAAGCCCCCTTTACTGTGGCTGAGGGTCTCAAACCCATGTAATTAGTCGGTGAACATGTAAGAACAGGTGACTGCGCTTTGAAGAGGAGTTCTAAAATCAATCCAGAGCTCTACTTGGGCTTCCTGTGCAGGGTATGAAGAAATGAAAATGGAAAGAAAGAGTAGAAACGAGCATCCGGCTGCTTCCCGAGCTTGCGTATTGGGGTTGCATCAAGCTGCTCGATACCCCTGTGAGGGAAATCAGAAGTCTCATGATGAATGAAGTATATGTCTTTTTTCTTTCTCTTTTTCTAATAGTCCTCAACAAACATGTCGCCGCATTTCATGTTGTCATGGGATCCTCTAGGGCCGAGTGCAGGTCAGACGCCATGCTGACGGCATCCCACTATGCAAGGTCATCCATCAACGGCCCGCTTCGGCGCACACGCCTCTCACAATCTGGGTTTGGTCCTCAGGCACAGACAGTATCGCGCTCGCATCATTTGCGCAACACCACGACGCTCCATCGCCAGCGGCTTGCCATGTTTGACGAAAGCACTGGCCAGGTATTTCGAGAATGGACCGTCTCTCGTCAAAGCCTGGCGGTTCGCCGCGGCGACCGAGACTGGTCGCGCCGCAGGCCGTATGCTCTCTTCACCCCGCGTGGCACCAGAGGACCTCGCTCCTTGGTCGACATGGCGATCCACGTCGTCGCCAACAACATTGGAGACGTATCCGAGGAACACATGCACGGCATCCCGAGCAGATTGATTTGGCGCATCTGGCGATTTCTTGAAGCAAGGTCCGTACAGAGCGTTCCCAGAGCATCCGCCCCAACCAAAGGCTTCACCGTCACTACCTAGTCATTCGTCTTCGACCTGAGCCGTGCTTGGCCGTACTGACTGAATAATAATGATTCCTTTTTGTCTGGTCTCTTGCTACAGGGGCATCTGTCTGCACGCTTGGAAGTTGTTCTCCAAGATTCTGGACGCGGACAGTGAGGACAGGACCCTGGGATTGCATCGCTTCAGACAGCACTTCTGTCGCCCGGCGGATGACCTCAAGGCCTACATTCGACCCTTGATGTCCACATCTACCGACTTCATCACGCATCTGGTCATCAGCGGCGCGTGCGAGTTCAGCACCAACGAGCTTCTTTGTCTGTCCGACTTGAAGAACCTCGGCATCCTGGAGCTCGTCCAGCCCGCAGACGAGGTACACGCCGATTTCTTCCAGGTCAGCGACAGGCTTCTTCGTGGCTGGGCCGAAAAGGACTCGCCCTTCCCGCTGCTGCGGGCTCTACGCATCTGGTGTGACAAAGACGTCTCCCAGGACTCCCTTCGATGGGTGTCGGCATTTCCCTCTTTGGCCCTGTACGATGTCATTGCCTCCAGGAACGACTGGAGGGATGCGAGCGCGTCCTCTCGGGAGCACGGCTGGGAAGTGGCCGCCTCTGTTATGGCTGCAGAGGACTCGCTCTTGCGCTACCTGCTGCTCCTGGCTCCCGTCGAGCAAAGCCGCAGCCTTCAGCGCCGAGATCTGGCCAGGCGGATCGACGCAGACTTGACCTCTCTGTGCAGCGACTCGCGTGTTGCCGTCAAGACGGTGGCAGGTCGCCAGGCGCCGCCTCTCTTGGATTACTTGACAGACACGGCCAAGGCGTACACGCCAACGTGGGACATGGATGCCGCACAAAAGGGAGCAGAGTCTTGCCATGGCGTGGCATTCGAGGCCTGGGCATTCTGGGTCTATTCGCTTCTTGGGCAGCTCGGCGGTGATCGAGATTTGCAGGCGTTCGGAGCCCGGTCCGACACACAGGCTGTCGTAGGCCCCTTCGTCCTGCCCTCGAAGCCCATTGCATGCGTGTTCCTGGGTCACAATGGCCGAGGAGGCATCACAAGCACGCCATCGTACGTCAGGCGGGGGCTCTTTTCCAACCAGAGGATGACCTTCACTCGTCCTAGCGTAATTAGCGCGATGGGAAAGCCATTACCTCAGGAAAAGGCCCGAACAAAGACCAGCGCCAATGGCGGTCATCCAGCTGCACCGACTGTACGAAGCAGAAAAAGACAGCGACTCGATGACATGCTGCAGCCTTTTGTTTGCCACAACGAACGCGTCTCCAAGTCACACTAGGCGACTCACTGAATGTAGACATGAAAAAGACAAAAGGTTCTCCCATTGATCATTTGAGTTTTTTTTCTTTTCGCCATGTGGACTTTCTGGATTTGGCTTTCACAAACAGATCAGAAACTCAAAATTAGCGCGCCAAGTGTTGCAGGGCAACCAGCGCGAAACCTTCAGCCATGAAAAACAACATGGACACTTTCTTCCTCCTTGGTTGGAAATTCATCTCTTCATCGGATTTTGTACTCATTTGTCAGGACTCGCAGTGTAGCAATGAGAGGCAACGCCGCAGCCAGTAGCCGTTGGCCATGGTCTCGCAAAAGAGTGAGTATTTCAAAGACAATATCTCGGACCTATACCACGGCCGCGGAGGGTTCTTGCTCATGACATCCATACAGATATCAGGTGCCGTACCATCATCTGGCAAAGCCCGGGCGACTGTTCCAGAAAGCAGGTGTGATCGGATCCGACGATTTTTCAGGACATGTCAAAATCGTCTTCGCTCTTCATTGGTACCGTCGCCTCCGGCTCGACCACCGGTCTCCTCTCCTATCCAAAGCCAAGATCATCACCAGCCCACCCGTACAACCCAATCTCGCAACGAGCTCCTCAATCCTTGGGCTGATGAGACTTCTTCCTTACACGCTGCCACCACGGGAACTTCCGCAAATACGACGACTGAAGCAGACTTCGGTAGCCCTATCCAGGCAAGAGATGCCTGGAGAACCACTCTGACGGATGGCAGGCTGCCAGAACCAAATCTGGATCAACAGCTCCTGTCGGACGCCGGTGGACCATCTGACAGCACTGGGCTTGACGTGTCCTCTACCGAATCTCTAGTCCATCTGCCTTGTATCGGGGCTTTCATTTTCTCAATGTATGGACCATATTTCTCTCGGGCCGGCATGATTCGAGAGAACGTCGCAGCAGACGTACGGGAAAGCGAGATTGCCCACTCTTTCGAGCATCAGCAAGGCACACAATCATCGGAAATTGTCTCGAACCAGGACGTTAGTAACCGACTTCCCTCGCATCAGCTCGAACACGTGCGACAGCTTTCAACAACGCGCTCGGTATTTCAGTCCAACCAACGGCCCGTTGTCCCGATGCTCTCTGACGGCGCGCCCCCCATTGGAGACGATCCACCCAATTATTATGGCGATTCGAGCCCGCCCGTTTACTATGAAATTGACGTACCCGACTGACAAGGTTCACCGTCTGAAAGCCTGTAGAGACCTGACTGCAGAGTTGAAGTCAAATCAAGGTGCAGGGTGTAAGAATGCTGGTCTTTTTTTTTTCCACTCAGAAAAAAAAAGAAATAAAGTTTATGTAAATAAAAAAAATTGGTCAATAATCACACTAAAACAAAGTTTTGGATCATAATATAGTCCATAACCTTGCATATGAATTTAAGGCTCGCACAACATAAAATAAAAAGCAGCGATTCCTCTTACCCATAAGTAAATCTTTCTTATCTCTCTCTTCATCTCACCTACTTCACAGTCGCAAGCCAATAGCCAACGCAAGACCTGACGCCTTGCTTCGCCTGCAATTGCAAGCACCTGTCACAATCACAACCGATATCAACCCACAATCCCGTCACACCTCGCATCGCACACATACTTGAGCGTGCGTTATCAGCTGCAACTTGCAACCTGATATCAGGGCTGACAAGGCAAAGAAGCAGAAAAAAATGGCTGATTTCGCCCACATGCAAAGGATAAAAAAGGGTTAATAGCTATGAATGTCAATCAATGTCAAGCCTTTTAGCCTCATGCCCAGGAGGGATGTCAAGGTCTATACACCTTTAGAAATAAGAAAGGGGGAACATGGTCATAGGAGCCGAGAAGACGAGACGTTGTACTCTGGCGTCTACACTGTGGTTTTACAACCGTATTGACACCATTTTTTATGCCCGGGCCCGCCGAGATGGTGTGAACGAGCTCACGTCCAACAGCAGGATATCAAGTGTACGATGTCATTGTAGCATGAATTCAATCTTAGCTCGGTGTTCGGCTATCGAGTGATGCAAGCCGGGTCATATTGGACGCGAAACTCCGTAAAGAGGTCGGGTCTGCAAGGCTCAAGCGCTCCGAATCTCCAGGACGCCTTTGAAAACAAGCCAAGCCAGACACCAGGACGCGCATACATCTCGAGCAGTCGAACAACCAAAGTTCATTTCTCTCTCACTCACTCACTCTCTCTTTTCATTTTTTCTCTTTTCTTGCCCTTCTTCTCCTATCATACGCGACGCGCATCCCCGCGCTGCGACCACGCACCATTCTCGGCGGCCCTGCCCAGTTGAATACTAAAACGTGTGCAAAATCACATCCCAAAATTCACCAGAGATCAAGGCACATTACACACACACAAAATAAAAAAAGTTTAACACTCGACGTGACGCGATCCTTCCAATTGAGACCCAGAAAACTCAGGCAGAGACATGGCATCAACATCATCACAATCACACATGAATGTATCGCCGTGTTTGAATTTTATCCAGCCCACAAGCACCGCGAGATGCAAGGCAGACCAAACGGTAAGATTCGACGAATTGGGAAATAAAATCTCCCGTCCCATCTCTCCTCCAGTTTCCCCTCCGATTGCATCCATGGATAAAATATAGTATGAACGTCAGAGTGAATATGAAGGATTGGATATATTTCTAGTAGGTTGGGAGGAGGAAAATCAAAAAGGCAGAGAAATTGTCAGCGGAAGACGGCGAATATGTAGGTGGAGCAAGTGTGGGTCGGAAGAAAGATGAGCCTTGGGCCGGTGGGAGGGAGGGGGAAGAGGGGCATGTTTGGAATTATCGCGAATGTGACTGGCTGGTGGAATTCAGGAAAATCAAAATTTCGAGAAAGACCTTGGAGGACGAGCGGATGGTCCCGTTGGTGGATTGCGCAACAAGCTCCGAGGCACGTGGCTTTGGCCGTGTTTGACGAGATTGATCAGAGGGCACAGTACACGGTGATGCTGATCAGATCCTACGCTGGTTTCCCCTTCAATGCTGTAAACACAGTCAGGCGTTGTGTGGCGTCGTGTGAACAGTCACCTGTCTGGTTACATTGGCTAGAGCTGGTCTGAGTTACGTTTTTGTCAACCACACTGCCCACGAGTCATAGTTTCAATACTATTGATTGTGACTCATAGCCAGAGAGAGCGGAGAATTACAAAGATTATGTGAATCAAAATATAGCTAAAGACGAAAATAAAAAGGAAGCGATCGAGACGAAGGAATTGAAAAAGCGAAACGAAGAGCATGTTCCCCCCTGCCATCCCGCTGTGGCCAACCGACCTGGTGGTACCCCACTAAACCCTACTTGGCCTTGACTTCGTTTGACTGCCTCCAAGACATTTTGGATCTCGCCTGCTTTGCGAAAAATCAGTACAACTCAGTACCATCGACACCTATCCTGGTCGGAATCTTGTTTCTTCAAGTCTTTCATATCTCTAACAAGCCCGCGGAGCAACATGGCAGGAGGTCCCGTGGCGGGTGCGCGTGGACGCAGCGGAAAGTTCAACAAACCCACCAGAGGCGGTAAGCTACGGTACCCAAAGAGAAAGCGGCAGTGTCGTTGATAGTAAATGCTGATCTGGGAATCGTGGCTTTGGCGCACCAACAGGCGGTAAAAAATTTTCACGCACCCTGCAGCCCGTCGACGCCGAGGGCAACCAGATAAGCATGTGGTCGGCTGATGCAGCCCAAGACGAGTCCGACGACGATGCAGAGTCTGAGGAAGAGGATGATTCAGGCGACGACGGTGCCGACGGGGGCCCGTCGAACGCGTCAGCCGAGAACCGTGAAGACCGCAAGGCTCTGAAAAAGGCCCGCAAGGAAGCCGCCATTGCCAAGCAGAAATCCCGCCCTGTCGAGGTCGGCGACCTACCCTCCAGCGACGACGAGAGCGACAGCGGCATGCCCGCCAACCCGAACCACTCGGAATCCGCCCGCAAGCAAGTGAAGGCCAGCAGAGACGTGGAAGAAATCACCCAAGGCGTCAAAGACCTGAAGGCGCCCGGAAACCGGAAGGAGCGCGAGGCAATAGAAGCTGCCGCCGCCAAGGAGAGATACATGAAGCTGCAGGCCGAGGGCAAAACGGATCAGGCGCAGGCAGACCTTGCCCGTCTGAGGCTGATTCGGGAACAAAGAGCGGCGGACGCTGCACGAAGACAGGTATGCGATCCGCAAACAAAATCTCTGCTTAATCTGCCCTGCAAAACGGCGATTCAAAATTGCATGATTGCTCACTCATTTCGTCGCTGAAGGCCGAGAAGGAGGAGAGAGAAGAGCAAGAAAGAGTCCGACGGGCGGAGATGGAGGCCAGAGAAGCGAAGAAGCGCGAGGCGGCCGCTGCTCCGAAGAAGACCAGCAAGAAGAAATGAAGAAAGCACCAAGGGGGTATGTACGTAGTGCAAGTCCCTTTTCTTCTACGGCCCCGTACTATCTAGAGACGATCGTTTTCACACTGGGGCGAGTGACCAGTGCGTTTGATGCACATGGTGACACCTAATTTGGTGGAAACGACAATGTGATGACCAGAATCTGTCCTGCGCATGGCCAGGTTTTTATTCGGCCATTTCTCCTCGGCCGTGAAGGTGAATGGTTCCTAACCAATCTCGACGAATGAGACGGATGGTGCATGAGATCAAAGACAGATTGCGGATCACATTTAGCCCCAAAGTTTTGCTTTGCCTTTGATCATCAGAAACAGTCCCACCGCGGTGAAGGATCCATATCAAAATCTCGCGTCATGATAAGCCCTCTGTAATAAATTGCGTGAGGATAATTGTATGAATGTGCCGTGCCCAGCTTAAAAGCAGCGGTCAGGGTCACTTTCAGCCATCAATGAACAGCAAAAAAATTTGTAACTATGTCTATCGAGACACCAATTCAAGAATTCACAACAAGATCACTTGGCATACTTCGGGCTCACAGGTGTCGTGCTCGTTTGCATCTCAGAGATAAAATTGAAGATAATTAATGACTTCTTTTGTTTCTTTTCGTACGTGGGGCCTATTTCATTCAATATTCTAAGAAGTGCGGGAGCAGTAATGCGACCCACATTTTGTATTTTGGCGCCGAGCGGACAGGGATCTCCATAACCGAAGCATTGAGTGGGGAGACCAAGAAGAAAAAAAAAGTCAACGCCACCAAAAAAGTGCTCCGACCGCCTTTCACCAGCGACCGCAGGAATTTTGCTGCTGTTCCTCGGTGAAGACTCTGGGACACATCTCCGAGATTTATATGACTACTCTGCTCATTCTTGAGGATCAAAGAGTAAGCATCCGTCTCTTAAGGAAGTGTCCGAGTTCTCGCCGAGGCCAGCAGACGTCGCGAGGCCATGGCTGAATCATTGCTTAAGGTCTGTTGTCTCTTCAGCGTCGGCCCCGCTGCTGCCGCAGGAAAAAAAACCGCAACACTGACAGCCGAGTCTAGGATCGCTTGCGCGATCATGCAAAGGCATTCGATGGCCTCATGAGCCTGATTGACGCAAAGACGTACTATGGAGAGGACACAAGCGTATGTATACTCCTCGTCCTTGGGTTGCGGCGGCTTTCTCGAATTTCCAGACATGGCGCCTCCGCCCGCCGTGACGAGTGGCAAATGCTGTGTATAAATACATCATGAACTGACCGGCAATCCACATCCACAGAATCAATGGAACAAGAAGAAGCAAACCAAGCAGGAAGCTGCAGCTGCCCGGAGGCTAAAGCTCGATCCGGACAGTGAGCTCAATCGAAACGCAAAAGAAGTCATGGACGAGCGAGCCAACAACAAGCGGAAATTAAGGGAGTTGGAGAAGCAAGAGAATCATGAGAGCGATGCGGATAGTGTCGACGAGAGCGATGCTGACGTTGTCGACGAGAGCGATTCGCCTGAACGGATAAACGGAGTGGTAGTCGAGAAGCCCGGCGAGGGGCTCAAGAGAAAGAAGCAACAAGCGCTCGAGAGCAATAAAAAGCAAAAGGTTGAGCCAGATGCGGAAACCAAACAGGATGCCACCATTGAACCTGTTGATGAAAAGGCCAAGCCATCGAAAAAAGAGGCCAAGCGGGAAGCCAAACGAGAGAGGAAGGCCGAGAAGAAAGCCAAGAAGCAAGAGGCGGCACGAGAAGATTCCAACAAGGACAAGGCCATTGAAACAGATGGCAGCGGCAGCGGCAGCCATCCAGAGCCCGACGCAACAGAAGCCACGCCATCGCCCGATGCTGTTGCCAAGGTGGAACAAGAAGACAACCCTAGCAACTCAGCGTCCGAGTCTGAAGCACAGTCGCCAATCTTCGACACGGGCGATCTTCCTAGAGCTCTGAACGAAGGCTCTGTCGAACAGGCAAGCACCACGACATCCGTATCATCCGCCGCCTCATTGTCGGAAAAGCCCAAGCACATCAAGCTCCCAGCCGACACTGACGCGATTCGAGCTCGAGTGGCAGCCAAGATTGAGGCACTCCGAGCGGCCAGAAAGGCACCGCGGCCAGGAAGTCGGCAAGAGCTTCTCGAGGAGAGGCGGAAGAAGGCGGCACACAAGGCAGAGCGGAAAAAGGAAGAGAAGAAGCAAGCCAGACAGGAGGCAGCCAGGTTGAGGGAAGAGGCGCTCGCATCCCAGTCCCCCAGTGTCATGAGCCCGAGTGTCGAGCAGGACGACCCGGCCTCGGGCAACTTCTCGTTTGGGCGCGTCACCTTTGGAGACGGATCCAGATTGTCTCACGACCTGAGCCACGTCCTAAACCAGGGCAAGAAGAAGGGGCCGTCGGACGTCAAGACGGCGCTTATTAAAGTGCAGAACCAGAAAAAGCGGTTGGAGGCCATGGACCCCGAGAAGCGCGCCGACATCATGGAGAAGGAAGCCTGGCTCACCGCGCGACGGAGGGCCGAGGGGGAAAAAATTCACGACAGCGAGGCGCGGCTGAAGAAGGCAAAGAGCCGCAAGGAGGCGGCCCAGAAGAAGAGCAGGAAGGAGTGGCAGGAGCGCAGCAACGGAGTGCTCAAGGCCCAAAAGGAGAGGCAGAAGAAGCGGGAAGACAACATCAAGAAGCGCAAAGAAGACAAGCTCCTCGGCAAAGCTGGCAAGAAGGCCGGCGGCAACAAGAAAAAGAAGGGCAGACGGCCCGGTTTCGAGGGCAGCTTGGGAGTCGGGAGCGGGCGCAAGTAGAATGTCGAACCATGGCGAGAGATATCTGCTCCTCCATTTGGTTTTTTGTCTGTTTCTTCCCTCTCCCTCTTCCCTCTTTGCCTCTCTCTCTTGTGTCATCTTCTGATCTGGCCTGTCATGTGTCCACGTCTACGCAGCCATCTGATCTACCTGGCTTTCTTTTCTTTTCTTTTCTTTTCTTTTTGTTCTATTTCCTGTCCTTTTTGATATCTCTCTTCCAGGCATTAGGGGCATTTGGCACAAAAAAAAATTATACATCCAAGCTTCAAAAATTCTTTGTTCTTCCCGCCATTTCCGCCCCCCCACCCCCATTTTGTATCTGGTCGTATTTGGTCACAGACAATGTACGTACAATCCATCGATGGGCGTTTGTATGAGTACGTACCCAAGCGGTTTCTCTTTGGCACTTGACGTTGCGCTTGTTTTTTTTTTCAAGGCTCTGCATCAAAACTTCAGACAGCGCAGAAAAATAAGACTTTTAGAGAAACAAATGTTGTCAGGACTCTAAGCCCATAACACAAAACAAAGTGCCCAATATTCGAGTTGATGCCAGACCAGCGACAGTGTTAGACAGCACGCAACATGGTTACCATTCACGTCGCACAGTCAAGCACGCACAGTCATGACAGCACCAAACAAAGCACAAAGGGGGGGGAGGAAGTAAAATCTGAGATTGGCGTGTAATTAAGACAAAGTCCTTGCAGGAGAAGATGACTATCTCGGAACTTCCTATCCCTCCCTTCATTTTGTTTCCTGTTTCCCCGACACCGCAAACGCTTGTCCTGACTGAATTCCGTCTTCTGACTGCGACCTGAAAAAGAAAGAAAGAAAGAAACGGAAAAAGAAAGAGGAAAAGAAAAGGTTTCTTTGAGATTTCCCGCACGTCGTTCACCCAGTCTTTGTGTGTGTGTGTGTGTGTGTGTGTTTCTTTTTTTCGTCTTTCTTATATGAAAAAGGTCTCTCTTGAAAATAGTCGCACAGTAGTTTTGTTTTCCCTCCTTCGAAGCCTCGGCAGAGCGAGGAGCGAAGAGCAAAAGTTGTTTGGTAGTTGCGATTCACCGAATGAGGGAGCAAACGCGCTGGTATAAGTCACCCATGGCTGCCACAACACACTCCCACCGGACACATACACACATACACACAGAGAGTAGAACAGGAGAAAGAGGCATCAAGCTTTGGCTTGGGCATCATTTCAAGCCAGCCGCATAATTTGATGACCGGTCTGAATGTGAAAACGTCCAGGTGCGCGGCCAGATTGTAAATCGCCCATCGTTTGAACATCGGCATCGGTGTAATGCGAACTCAGAGGATTTGCGTAGGTAGGATTTTTTTTTTTGTTTTAAATCCCCTTCTTCATAGGAGGGAATCCAGACGGGTAAAGACGCTCAGACAGGCTGCAACCACTTCCAGTTGCAGGTCCTTATCCTTGGCTTTGCTGATTTCCTGGAACACCATTGTCAGTATCCAGAGATTACCATGTCGTGGTGTAAAGCCAGAAGAGAGAGGGGAGCTCATACTTCGGAAATAATTTGTGGCAGGTTGGCTCCGATCCCATTACTCGTGGCCTTCTTTCCGAATGGCCATTGGCTGTAGTCGGCCAAGAGCTCGTCCGTGTGGGCAAAGGCTCTTTCTCTGGCCTCGTGGCCTAAGGTCGATAGCGCGTTTTCTAGCACGTTGGCGGCATAGGCGGCACAGACCATGCACACGGTTCGTAGATGTCGGAACTCGAGGTTTTCGGGCAGGAACTGGTTCGCACCAAGAACCACCGTTCTTTGGGTGAGCACATTGCGAACGCGACGACGTAGCTCTTCCTTTGCTCCGCCGTCGGCCACGGGATGAGTGGCCATGTCGAAGAGCAAAAAGTTTCGCTTCTCGGTGCGCAGGATGCCCTTGTCAACAAGTCCCTTGGCAAGACGTTCCCGAACTTGCTTCAATTGATATCCAATCTTCATCAGGTTCCACGTTTCGCCTAGACAGATGAAGAGTCAGGCATGATAGAAGAAGAAAAGGAAAAACCGGACGACTGGTTCCCATTGGCGCGAATGACTGCGCCTTGTTCCAAGGCGGACAGAAAACTCACCGCTCATCAAGTCAATCCAGGAGCTGACGCTCATCTTTTCACTCTGCTTCATCATTTTGAGGGCCTCGTCAAGCAAGACCTCGCCAGTCAAGGTATCGTCTATGACTTCAATATTTCGATCGGCCGGAGGAAATCGTCGCCTAGAGGGGTCCTTTTCCATGCTGATGCGACCACGAAAGGCCAACTCGAGAACAATACAGCCGCGGAGGGCGTACGAGATGTTGTCGTTCCAGAAAGAGAGATATCCCTGCATAGACAAGGAGAGGGGAGCGAGCACGTTAGCATGTCCTTCCAAAGCTGTTCAAGTCTCATTCTGGGGCCTCTCATGACGGCAAGCGGCGCTGAACGGCGGTGTTGCAGAACAAGGGAGTTTTCTTTCTTGCCACTTTTCTTTGTTCTTCTTCTGAGTCTTATTGGGGCCGGACCCTACCTGCTTGTCCTTGAGCCCTAGAAGCAAAACTTCTTCCATCATGGTCAGCTTGGGTTGCTTGCTGCGCTCAGTGCTTTCGCTGATATCTCTGGGATCAAAGGCGATTTTGTGGCCATTTTCGCTATTCTCGTAGCTCGTCTCGGGTGCGGTGTCCTTGTGATTGGGAGACGCAGCGGTTCTTGAAGCAGCACTACTGGCCTCGGCATCGGTGCTGGCCAAGGCACCTCCGCCAGCGCCACGGCGCCGAGTCAGGCCCGACGAGGACATGGCGACGTTGTCGGGACAGATACAGATTACGTCCTCGACGGCAAAGCTGAAATGTGACGGGCGGCGGCGATCGAATGCGCCGCAGGTCGCAAGATCAGCCGAAGAGCAATTATCTGGGGCTGCGAGATGCGGAAAGGGGTGAAGACGCGTGCAAAAGCGACAAGAGGCTCTTGGCACGATTGAGCGGGAGGATGGGTGTGCCGAGGACAAGTCGATGGCGGTGATGCTCTGTTGTTGGGACTGAGCCACGAGGCAAAAGCCAATTGAATGCAACGTTGGGTGGTGATGACCGAGTCCAAAGGGTGTTTTGTTGTTGAGGTCAGGTTAGGCGGATGGTAGCAGCTGCAGAATCCATAGCACCCAGTCAATAGGGTAATGAGGTTCCTGGGAAGGTGGGGTGGCAGGAAGGAGAACGAAGAAAGAGAATTTAAAAAAAAAAAAAAAAAAAAAAAAAGAGGTGTTAGGGAGTCAGGTACCACAACAACCCGCTTGGCTTGGCTTGGCTTGGCTTGGCTTCACCGGGCTCTGGCTGAGTCAGTCGTTTAGACTTTTGGAAGCATTTCCGTTGGAAGAAATAAAATAAAAAAACCTACCCAGGCACGAGACCCTTATGGATCTTGTTAGTCTAATTTGAACCCTGAACGCACGATACAAAATATGGCTGCCATGTGGGCCAAATGATTCAGCAGCTCAAGGGCTCGATACTCGGTGCTTCGAGCTGACGCACGCGACAAGGCATCCATCCTGCTGGAGGCTCAGCGGATACAATTGACATGACGAGTCTCTCCGCCAAGCCTCTACGCGCAAGGGCCGCGACAAGCCGCTTCCAGAGCAAGCAAGCAAGCAAGCAGGAAAGACGCTGCAGCTGCTGCTACAGTACCATTCCGTACCGTGACCAGTACAATCCAACCCATTTCTGCTGCGGTGCCGGTCGTACAGGATATTCCGCGCGTCCTACCACACCCTTCATTCCAGTCACGAGCCCAATACGATACGTACCAGTATCACAGCTTCGCTTCGCCGACGGCTTCCTTCCATAACTCATCGAAATTCATGCCCGCCTCTTGGAACAGGTCTCGAATCTTGTTGGCCGTGGCCTCTTGCTGCTCAGGGCCAAACCCGCCCGGTTGAGTTGCATCAAATTGCACCATCTCAACCCATCGATAAAACACATCCTCCTTGCCCAGGGCTGTCAGGGCGTTTCTGAAAGCAAATACTTGACGGCGTTTGCCGTCTTCGTCAGCAACAAGGCTCGCCTTCAGATCGTAGCATATCCACCCAAAGTCCTTGTGATACACCAGCACAGCGCTCTTGAACGCCTCCAAGGCCGCCATCTTGCCATCAACCAGCGCGTGTGCGTGAACCATGGATGCCCAGTCGAGATCCCATTGACCGTTCATGAGCAAGTAACCCGTCTTCTGCTCCTGCAGCATGGGTGACGTAGCCGTGTTGATGTATGCAAGAAGGATCTTCTTGGAGTCCGCGTCCTTGAAAATGTCGCCCAGGAGACGGTCCCAGTCGCGGCTTCGCCGTACGTAAATCTCCTTGTCGCGAAAGCCAACATGTCGCCTCCAGAGCATGGGGTTTCCGTGCGCCTGTGCCGTGGCAAACTCCACCGGCCACGGCCAGACAAAGACAAAGAGAATGAAGTCGATGAACATGGTGGTGGCTCGGCTGGCCACCTCCCAGGCAAATTCACGCCATGTCGAGTCTGCAGCGGGAAACGTCGTCTCGTTGGGCCAGCCAAACCCCGACTGTACGATTGCCCAGTACCACGGCAGGATGGAATACATGCGCCACACGAAAAGCAAAGACACGGTGACGTTCATCGCCACGGGTACAAGAAATATCTTGCGCTTGAAGGCGGCCGGTTTAGAGTCGATATGCGTGATGTAGACATGTTTCTCGGACAATCCGTCAATGAATGGTTTGAGAACGTCCGGAGGCTGCTTGAAAGGAGACGGAATTGGCCCGTCTGCGCCGCCAGGTTTGCCAGGTTTTGACTTGCCGGATCTTTTGCTTGGCGCCATGGTGAGAATGGAGAGGCAACAAGGGAACCAGGTAATGAGAAAAGTTCTCTATTCCAACAACAACTAGACGTCGCAATCACACGAAGTCAAGTAAGTACGTGGCGCAATTCTCACCAAGATGCATCGCGTCTCGGACTGCAAAAGTCGATTTGCAAATTCCAAAGAGAGTTCCGAGTTAGAAGCTTACGCAAAAGACGGGCCATCCCTGTACGCACAGAACAGCGTCGGCTTGCGGCTCTTTCCAATAGAACCAGAACCCCCCCCCCCCCCCCCAAAAAAAAAGGTCCACAGTCACCTGCTGTAGTCTACCTACCTACGTATCTGCTCAAGTAAGACGCTGCGGCTTACAGCTCGACCTGTTCAGTTGAACTCACTTCGCCGCAATGCTGAGCGTCCGTGTCAGGAAGGTATTATGAGCGTTTACCATGGGCTGACGAGGTCTTCATCTTTGGCTAATATCATCTGCCGAGCATCAGGGACGCACGCATCCGTTTGTTTGTGTACTGTGCCAAGTCTACCTATGGTCGATACCTTCACAATCCCACCAACCAGCATGGCCAGCTCGACGTTTCAGCACGACCCCTCAGTCAAGTAAGCCGAACGACAATCGCCATGCCCCGACCCAGGAAGGTCTCCCTGGCCTCCTTTCCCGAGCTTCCCCGAGC
The DNA here is from genome assembly GCA_000731825.1 of Hypocrella siamensis. NCBI lineage: Eukaryota > Fungi > Ascomycota > Sordariomycetes > Hypocreales > Clavicipitaceae > Hypocrella > Hypocrella siamensis. The sequence continues at coordinate 86,842 of JMQE01000777.1, forward strand.
TCCTTTGGCTCTTTTGCGTCGGCCAAGTCGGACAGTCCTGCAGGGAGCGGCCTGCTTCCTCATGAAGTCGAGGCCAGAAAACGCGTTGCAGGAGACGGGCTGAAAAATGTCAAAAATCACGCCGCAGATATTCAGGATTTCCTCAAGCGCGATCTTGACGCAGGCCACCATAGACACTCAGGCGGGTCTCGCAACGGGCACGAAGCTCACGTAAAGAAGTCAAACTCCATCCTTGCCGATATATTCAAGACGACGAGGAAGCCTTCATCCCCATCTCCCGACTTCAGGACACGGTCTCGTGACGCGCGAAACGCGAAACGCAGCAACAATCCTCAGGGTCTTACGCCGGACCCGACGAAAACATCATCCTCATCAAAGCCGTCAGCCGGTCAAGTTCATCCAGACAAGCCTGAAGCAGCTCGTGCTATATTTGCGCAACACCCACCTGGCGGTGCACCGAGACAAGTGGGATGGGGTGCTTTCAGCCAGCGTAAGGTCCAGACAACAGCCGGCAATCAAGATCAAAGCCACGGTGGAAACGAAGCCACAGTCGGATCAGAGATTACGCGATCAAGGGGCAGATCGAGAACGAAGTCACACCATAAGCCAAAGGGCCCAGCTGGAGAACCTGCGCAAGCTACGTCTGCAGATACAACTTACAGAGCGGCATCACCTGCGCAAGATTTTTGGGGCGAGCTAGAGACGAGGGTGGCGGACCTGAGTGAAGGAAAGGAAAAAAGGGGCGCACAAAGCATCTCAACGGGTGCACGCGACGAAGCGGAATCCCGTTTAGACTCTCACAGCAATTTCAAAGATGGAGATAATCATAGCCAAAGGAGGAAATCCCGGTTTGAGATTGAGGAAGAATCAACGGCTCGCGATCGAGGATCCAAGAAAACGAAGAAAAGCAGCAAAGGTCGGAGAGCGGAATACGACAGAAGTTGGAGCGATGAGTCGGTCCATCGATGGGAACAAAATGAGCGTCGAAAGGGTGAAAAGGAGGCACGTAGAAAGGAAGAGCTCCGAGAAAAGCAGCCAGCCATTTCGATATTTCTTCCAGAGTATATTAGCGCCTCCAACTTGGCCCAAGCTCTCAAACAGCTACCTGAACAATTTTTGAGCGACATGGAAGAGATGGGCTTCGAGAACGTCACGCCAGATACCATCATGACTGGCGAGACGGCAGCGCTCATCTCCATGGAATATGGTTTTGAGCCGACGGTGGACAATGGGTCACACCGGGATCTGAAGCCTCGTCCCGATCCGGAGGGTCTGTCCTCGCTTCCGAGCCGCCCTCCGATTGTGACCATCATGGGGCACGTTGATCACGGTAAAACGACGCTTTTGGATTGGCTGCGGAAGTCGTCTGTTGCTGCTCAGGAGCACGGTGGAATCACGCAACACATCGGTGCCTTTGTCGTCAAGATGTCTTCCGGCAAGCAGATGACATTTCTGGACACGCCTGGACACGCGGCCTTTCTTTCCATGCGTCAACGTGGCGCCAACGTCACAGACATTGTTGTTCTGGTCGTTGCCGCAGACGACAGCGTCATGCCGCAGACGGTCGAAGCCCTCAAGCACGCCACGACGGCCCAGGTGCCCATCATAGTGGCAATCAACAAAATCGACAAGGAAGACGCTCGGGTGGATCAAGTCAAGGCCGATCTGGCAAGACACGGCGTCGAGATAGAGGACTTCGGAGGCGACGTCCAAGTCGTTTGCGTGAGTGGCAAAACAGGTCAGGGCATGACCGATCTCGAGGAGAACATCATTACGCTCTCAGAGGTCCTGGATGTCCGAGCAGAAATCGACGGCATGGCCGAGGGTTGGATTCTCGAGTCAAGCGTCAAACAGAACGGCAAAGTTGCCACCGTTCTCGTCAAGAGAGGCACCCTGCGGCCGGGCGACGTCATCGTGGCGGGCAAGACGTGGGCGAGAATCCGATCGCTACGCAATGAGGCGGGAACCGAGCTCACCGAAGCCCTCCCTGGAGACCCGGTACAGATCCTCGGCTGGCGAGACCTGCCGAGCGCTGGGGAGCGCGTGCTACAGGCGCCAGACGAGAGCAGGGCCAAGACAGCCGTCGAATACCGACAAGAAATGGCGGAGCGCGAAGAAAGCTCGGCCCAGCTGGCAGCGCAGGAACAGCGACAACGCGCAAAGGCCGCCGCAGAGGCCGCAGCCGAAGAGTCGATGTCTTCGACAGCATCTGATGGGGATAGACCCAGTACGGACGAGCCCGGCATCTTGTATCAAAACTTCACAGTACGGGCGGATGTCGTGGGCTCTGTGGAAGCCGTCTGCGGCAGCATCCTGGAGCTGGGCAACAACAAAGCCAGACCCAAGATTCTCCGATCAGCCGCGGGCCAGATATCCGAGTACGACGTCGACCATGCCGCGGCTTCCAACAGCATCATTGTCAACTTCAACCTTCCTGTGCTGCCGCACATCAAGCAGCGGGCCGAGGAGGCCAAGGTCAGGATCCTGAACCACAGCGTCATTTATCACGTCGTCGACGACGCCAGGGCAGCTCTCGTCGAGCTGCTCCCGATGAATCTGTCGACGCGTGTCAGCGGAGAGGCCGACATTCTCCAAGTCTTTCCCATCAATGTCAAGAAGAGGGTCGTTAGGAACATTGCCGGCTGTAGGGTTCGGAACGGGTCCATCAAGAAGTCGGCTTTGGTGAGGGTCCTTCGGAAAGGAAAGATTGTGTTTGATGGTGAGTGTATAATTCTCCCCTTGCTTCCATTCCGTCCCAGACGGGGACGTAAACACATGGCCCAAAGGTCATCGTTCTACACGACAACACTTGCTGATTTCGATCACCCTTGTCCTAGGCAAAATCGACACCCTCAGACATGTAAAGAAGGATGTCTCGGAGATGGGAAAAGGCACCGAATGCGGTATAGGCTTGGAGGACTTCGACGACTTCCAAGTAGACGACCAGATCCAGACGTATGAAGAGGTCAGGGAGAAGCAAACGCTGTGAAGATGAAGCAAGAATGTAGTGGATTGGACTTTCTGGGATTTTGCTTGAAGGGTCACAATGGACACACAGGCACTCCTATCTTCATGGATGTATAAATGGGTTCGTGTACATGATTTACAATAGTGCCTTGTACAGGGATCTTGGCCAGGGACGTGAGTCCGACGAACGAATTTGCTTGTCTCGCAGCAGCGAATCCTCCACGGAAAGGGAAAAAAAATGCGCAAGAGACTCTCCAGTCGTGATGGCATCCATGATTCGTAACCGTGCATAAGGAAGGATCTTTTTCCGAAACTGACCCCCCTCTCCTGTGATACTTGCACGCCTTATGAGGTGGTCATGTTACCATCTCCTTGGTGCTGATACGGAATTGGCAGAAAAGCTCTTTTTCGTAGTCGTAGCCTGCCGTCGCTCCTTTTCCAGCTTGGCCAATCCAATCTTGTCCGTCACGGGCGTCGCTTCCATGATGCTGTCAAACTCGTCGTCGTCGCCGTCATCACTGTCAGCGTCGCCACTGACGCCTCCGCTCCTGTCGTTGTCCGAGTCGGGTCTTGCATCGAGGTCAACTTGGAAGTGTTGGCGTGGCTGGGGTCTGGGTATCACGACAGGCTGTTTGCTCATAAGCGACGTCTTAGCCTCGGGATTTGGATTGGAGAACGTCTTCGACGCCAGGACCTTGCGCCGTATTTCCTGCATGGCCTTTTCTTCTTCTTCTTTGTCATCTTCGTCTTGATCGCTATCAGCTGTTATGTCGAATGAATCTCGATCATGTCGGGGATTTCGCTCGTCACGGACATGGACAGGCTTTTCGCCGGGTTTAGGGTCCAGGGGCCGCGTGCCGAGGTAGATGCCGTCGTCGCTCCGTTTTCCGTCTGACCTCGCGTCATCGCTGGTTCCATATTGTTCGTCTTGGTCCGAGTTTTCTGCGTCCCAGGAGGACATGGTCATGCGATTGGTATTACCCGTAGTCCACATGTCGCCGCTGCCCGGTTCTCTGCTTTGGGCATATTCACGCTCCAGCCTCTCCAGCCACTCCTCCTCCGCCTTCTTGACCTGCACAGCATCTTCGCAGGCGGCATAGCGCCTCAACACGCTCGAGTTGATGTCCAGAAATGACGAACCGTAGGAGAAGGGAGCCAGAATCTGCTCTGCCCAGTCTTCATGACCACAGATGAAAAAGGCTGCTGCGAGAGCCTCCACACAGTTCAGCCGCCAGGGCTTTCCGTAGTTGACCGTGTTGGCTGCCACGAGGTACGGCAGCAGGCGCTCGCACTTGCCGCCGACTTTGCTCCACTGGATTTCTTTCGTCCGCGCCCAAGAGCACTCGACGACGGCGGCGCCGTATTGATCCATCAATTCTCGGTCGGCAGGGGACACGACCTGTCGACCGTTGGGAGTGATGATGACGCCGTTGTGTCTTTGGCCCATGTGCAAGTCGCGCATGAGGCCTAGCTTCATCAGTTTCTTGCCGGAGCAGCGCTTTGGATCGCAGTGGCCCAGGTCCCAGCAGGCTGCCTTGAAAGCCGGTCGTGCATGGTTGTCAGAGTCGACGTCAAAGTCGATGTCGGAGTCGCCAGTCTGATGGCGATGAGGTTTGCCTCCTCCACGGGCCCCACGGCCTCCTCTCCTGCCTCGGGCGGCAAAGTCTTTCTTGTGTCGAACCATGAGCAAGCTTTCGGCGAGGAACGTTTACGGAACGGAAGGGTGATGAAATCGGTTGAGAAGGGGACATGTGTACCTACGTAAGTACATGGTAGTGGGGGCGGGGCAGGTTTGCAGGTGCTCCATAGGTCGATACTAGGATCTACTATGCACCTACGCCTAGTAGTAGGTGCCCTAGGCACTTGTTGTAGGTACCTAGATGGTACTTAGTGGCGAGCTGACAGCTGACAGCTGGCCGCTGGCCGCTGGCAGGCGCAGGGTAGGTAGGACACAACGAATTGGGGGGGGGGGCAAGAAGTTACACCACAGAATATTTTCTCGTCTATCGAACTCCCCTCCTTGACTGGCATCGGCATTGCTCACGTCCAACACAGCGCGCAGTCTCTTTCGGGGCTCGAGTGTGCATTGTGTCTGGACAGAAACTCTCGTCGGAGCCTTGCTTCCTTTGCAATTCGCCATGAGGCGCTCTTGAGCGACCGTCGCCTCTTTGCTTCCTTTCTCCATTGGCCCAACAACCGCCTCCACCGCTCCCGGCTTCGACTTCGTGTTTCCATACGCAAAGAAGGAGCTCGCAGGAGCACCACAACGCCGTCATTTGCCTGTCTTGCCCCTCGAAAATCATTCGCGAGCGGACCTCGGGCTTCCAGGATTCGAGCGCCCACCTCAACAGCAATGGAGGCCGCATCAGCGAGGGCCGCCGCTCGCGATCGTTGGGGCGACTTCGGCCATGCTCCCTCGCAGCTCCAGCGCTTCATTCAAGGTGCCTGCAGCCCGGATAATTACGAGCCCAACTTGGCGCTAAGCCTGGAGATTGCCGACCTGATCAACAGCAAAAAAGGCTCCGCCCCTCGCGAGGCCGCCACCATGATTGTCAGCTACATCAATCATCGAAACCCAAACGTTGCTCTTCTCGCCCTCAGCCTGCTCGACATCTGCGTGAAGAACTGCGGCTACCCCTTTCACCTGCAGATAAGCACCAAAGACTTTCTCAATGAATTGGTTCGCAGGTTTCCCGAACACCCTCCTATGCGCCCAACCAGGGTCCAAGCCAAGATCCTCGAGGCCATTGAGGAATGGCGCGTGACGATATGCGAGACTAGCCGCTATAAGGAGGACCTGGGCTTCATTAGGGACATGCACCGGTTGCTTAGCTACAAGGGATACATGTTTCCTGAAGTTCGACGCGAGGATGCTGCCGTCTTGAATCCAAGCGACGTAAGTTTTGATCCTAAACGACACCGTGAGACGCCGCTGACGTTCGCACAGAACTTGAAGTCCGCCGAAGAGATGGAAGAGGAAGAGAAGGAGGCCCAGTCTGCCAAGCTTCAGGAGCTGATCCGCCGAGGTTCACCGGATGATCTCCGAGAAGCAAACCGTCTGATGAAGGTCATGGCTGGCTACGACACCCGATCCAAGACCGACTATCGCGCCAAGGCTGCCGAGGATGTGTCCAAGATTCAAGCCAAGGCCCGGTTGCTGGAAGAAAGGCTTGAGGCATTCAAGCCGGGGGACAAGATGATGGATGGAGACGTCTTCAGCGAGCTGGCTTCTGCTCTGCAGAGCGCACATCCCAAGATCCAGAAGATGTGCGAGGAAGAATCAGAAGACCATGAGGCTGTTGCCCGCCTGCTCGAGATCAACGACAGCATTCATCGGACAGTAGAACGATACAAGTTGATGAAGAAGGGAGACTTGCAAGGAGCCGCCAAGGTTGCATCAGGCGCCCCCCTCCCCTCTTCTTCTTCTTCGACAACGACGATCAAGGCTGCAGGAAATGAGCTGTCGCTGATAGATTTCGACGCTGACGCGTCCAACAATGCCAATGGCAGGGACGGCAGTGCCTCAGGCGTCAGCTCGCAAGCAGGCGGGCAAGCAGGCGGGCTGGAAAATGATCTGCTTGGTCTCGACTTAGCAGGCGCCTCGAGCAACTCTGGTCAAGGGAACAGCATCATGCTTGGTTTCGGAGCAAATCAGAGTAAGTTCTGGTCAATGATGGGTTTGGTCTTGTTGATTCCCTCGGCTTTATGATGCCGTCAACACGCTTGTTTTCTCCCCGCGCCTTCTCCATCCATACCGTTCGCAACAAGGTGAGCTTACCAAAGATGGCATCCAGATATTCCTGGTCCTGCATTGCTGTCTTCTGTGACCCGAGACAACAGCGCAAGCGGCAACATTCCCAACCAAGCGTCGTCTTCCTTCTCTCAATTCGCATCCTTTGCGACTCCAAGCACGTCACAATCAGCCACGCCGCAGCCTTCAGCTCATCAACAACCAAGACCGCCCTCAAGCCAACTCACGGCCGATCCATTCGCTGCCTTCAAAACGTCGTCGACATCTACTCCTCCGCCTCCTCCCTCTTTACTTTCACAGCCTCAACGAGCTCCGGCCTCCGCTGATGAAGACGAGTGGAACTTTTCATCGTCGCTGCCGCCTCCAGCAGCGTCGAACAAGCCAAAGGAGCACAGGGGCACAATCAACGAATCTTTGCTACGAACCGATTTCCTTGCTGGCCGAGTCACGGGGGCAAGCAACTCTATCCACGTCGCCTTTGCCTTTTCCAACAATTCTGCCCAACCAATCACAGAGCTACACTTTCAGTTGGCAGTCACCAAGGTCCGTTTTGACACCCATGCTGGAAACCCGCTACGATCGCCCAGAAAAGATGAACTTTTCTTAGAACAAATGGAAACGAAGATACAAAGAGGGCCTTTGACTGACCCAAGTTTTGATTTCCCCTACAGGGCTACGAATTGCAATTACAACCACAAACAGGAAGGGACCTCGCGCCCAAACAAAGCCGCGGCATCACCCAAGAAGTCGACATCTGGCACACGGGGAACCGCGCACAAAAAGTCGAATCTGTCAAGTTGAGGTGGCGCGCAACCTACAAGGTTGGTGGCGGTGAGCAAAAGAATGAGATGGGAGAGATCCCCGAATTTAGCATTGCATGAGGCGGGAGTAGTTGGCCTTGTTTTTGCTTCTTTTTTTAGGACTCTTTTTTTTTTTTTGCCTCCCCCTCTTCCCCTCCCCGTTTTCCCCCATTCCTCCCCCCTTCTTCTTCCTCGCAAACGCGGGA
>JMQE01000788.1:0-38208 GCA_000731825.1 Hypocrella siamensis
GGGGGGGAGGAGGAGGAGGGGATGAGTAGTCCATGATGATGCTCTCCGGTTTTTTTTTTCGTCCCTGGAAGTCTTTGTCTTACGTATTCAGGTTACTGCCAAAAAAAAACCTACACTTTGTAGACAGACCATGGCGCCAGAGAAGCGAGCATGGTGGATGGACATCTGGTGAGATTCACATTCGTCTTCGTCTTTGGTGCAATCGACTCCCAACGACTGTGACTCGTGGGTGCTAAGCTTCCCGTGCCGCGGTTGAAAAAGATGGGCTGGGGAAGAAATCTGAAGAATGGCATCATTGTCCGTGATTGGTCGATGTGCAAATATTCGTGGACAAGGCCGTAATGACGGAGGGCTGTAAACTTAATGTGCTGCTCTCATCAAGGCGCGCGCAAATGCTGGCCGGCTGGCTCTTTCATTTCTCGAGAACCAACAACAACAACAACAACAACTCGGCTGTGCTCTCGACCTAAAGCCTCGTCCTGGCTGATCAAGGTTGGATGTAGGCTGGGGCATCTGGCGCCTGTCGGGAAATTGAAAGGCCGCAGAGGACACACAGGCTTGTAAGGGAAACAACAGGGGGGGGGGGGAGGGGGGGGCGGTATTTCTGAGAAAATAGCCAGCTTCCGTTTCCCACAACTAGACGCGCGCACTGCCCCAGTCTTGCGCGATGAAAAATGTTTCCAAAAATCGGTGAGTAGTCATGAATCGAGGAGATGCAATTTTCTGCCAGCGGCCCGGGTCCTGCATCTTGGCGAAAGTATCAACAGCTAGGTACGCATCACCCGGCCCCTTTTTCCCCCCCCAAGGATCTCGTAGTGTAATGTTGGGCATCCGGCACCCAGCTCCCACTGTGCCGTCTCGCCGAGACCGAGTGACACGTGGCCGGCCCTTGATGTCAGCACGTTGCTGTGGATTGGCAAAGAATTTGATTGGGCTCCCCCCAACAGCAGCAGCAGCAGCAGCAGCAGCAGCAGCAGCAAAGGGCGGTCATTTCGTCCTCCAACTCAGATACAGGATGGCGCGGGGTCGCAGCTCGGCGACTGGCGGGGAAAGGTAATGCCGTTTTTTCTTTCGCTAGATGAGCCGCGCCCAAGTCATTTCCGAAACTCGGGCACTGATGGGACTGGGAGAGAAGAATTGACCCCCCAGGGGGGGGGGGGGGGGGCCTTGCTTGCCCTTGCTTGCCCACTGCGCTCGTCTCAAGTCTGTGCGAGGTACACAGCGGACATGCCCAGATGAACCATGCTCTTCCATTCCCGCGGCCGCTGACGCAATTTCACATGGCATCTAAGGTCAAGTCCAACGGCCCCGTTGGAGGTCAGTAGTACGTGGATTTGTTGTAAGCGGCTCGTGCGGAGTGCAGTAAAGTGTGATTTGCGAGTCAGCCAGCATTGGGATGTTGGATACGGAAGAGAAGCAACTAGCAAGGTGTTTCTTATCATTTGGAACACGTCTGTCTGTCCTCCCAAGAGGTTTGACGGGACAAGGAGGGGAGGGGAAAGATTTCTCGTGTCAGTGCGTTGGGCCGCGAACAGCAGCATCCGAGGTCAAGCAGGAAAAAGGGCGCTTGGAGCGGATGACTTTTTCCATGTCGACAGGGAGCAAGGAGGCTGGGGAATGGGCGATTACGAGTGAGACCCGTCAGCCACAGAAGCTCGAGCCATGGTCCGATTCACGACTTCGCGAGCCCAATCTTTTTTTTTCCCCAAAGTTATGCCACGTTGTCTGCGGCGCATCAACTGGGGGAATTATAACACGTAAAGTCACTTGCCTGGGTGAAAATAAGGGGAAGCGCGACTGCCAAGTTAAGTTAAAAAAAGTCAAGGCACGAGCTGTCATTCAATCTGCGTTCTACAACAAGTACGATGATTCCGTCCAATCGATCAATCTTGACCAGAAAAAAAAAAGAAAAAAAGACAAAAAAAAAGAAATCCCAATTTTCGAGCTATATGTGTGTGAGTGTGAGGTGTATGAGTGTGTGTGTGTGTGTGAGAGAGAGAGAGAGAGAGAGAGAGAGAGAGCTTAAACCCGGTTGTTCTTCCAGCTCGCAAGGGCCCACTCCCTGGTGCCGATAATCAGACCGGGATGGAAAAAGGTCAAGAGTCCGCAGGCCAGGATGATCATGGTGCCCTCGAGGACCATAAAGGTGACCTCCTCGTTGGCGAGGGGCCCGCTGAAGCCGCCGGACAGCTCGGCGCATCGAAAGACGGAACGGACAAAGATGAAGAGGCCGGCGAAGAAGAGGGCAATCATGAAGCGGGGCTGGAAGGCGGGACGCGACCACAGCGTCTCGAAGGCCGGATTTCGGGGCTTGCGGTGAGGCCCGAGGCGGAGGGTGCGAACCCAGTAGTCGAGGCTGAGGAGGCCGAAGAGGGCGAGGGAAAAGACCTGCCAGGCGACGCCGGCCACCATGGTGTTGATGCCGGCGGTCTGGGCGGCCGACATGGCGGGCTCGGTGGACGCGACGGCGCCGCCGGCGGCCTGGAGGATGAGGGCGATGATGTCGCAGATGATGAAGATGTAGGTGTAGACCTGCGGGCGGAAGCGGCCAGTCTCGGGACCGTAAATGACAATGATGCGCGAGAGGGTGAGGTAGATGGCAGCCGAGAAGAAGGCCGGGCCAATGGTTAGGCAGATGAGGTAGCTGTGGGTGGGGAAGTGTGGGTCAGCTGAATTGCTTACTACAATAATTGTCCTAAAAGGCGGCTAGGCTCCACCCAACAACGGGGCGCAGGCGAACAGGCAATCAATAGCTTGGACGTTGCTATTGTTGGTTGTTGGGCGGGGGGAGCCGCACGGGACAAAAAAGAAAAAAAAAAAAAGAGAGAAAAGCAAAGCAACAAAGAGGAGTGATAGCAAGGCGCGGGAAAAAAAAGGGCCAATTGCGCTGCTGCTGCTCCTGCCCGTCGTGAGGCCGGCGACGAAAGAAGAGACAAAAAGGCAGACTTACATGAGAAAGTAGCTAAAGTCAAACATGTGGTCCCTCATGAGCAGACGGCCAACGTAGCCGACAATCTCCAGCACCAGGCCGATGAGCATGGCAATCATGAAGCCCCTCGTCTTGTGCCGCAGTCCAAAGTAGACCTGCAGGACAAAGTACAGGCCAAAGATGGCGACGAAGAGGGCGTTTCCCGCCAGCGACGGGTAGTAGTCGACCCAGGCGAGCTGGATGCCGCCGATGGTGAGGGGACACGTGCATGACGTGCAGAGGGACGAGTCGGCCAGGAGCGTCTGGTTAAAGGTGGCGAGCGTGACGTTGCTCCAGTCGGTGGTGCAGTCGGACGACGACATGATGGGCTGCGGGAGGGAAGTTTTGGAAATCGGAATCGGAATCGCAAAGTCGACTGGTTGGGTTTATAAAAAAGGGACGAGAAAAAGGGTAACAAAATTCTGTCGGACTGTATGTCCCTGCGCGCAAAAAGGGTGAGAAGTTGCAACCCCCTAAGCAGAAAAATAAAAGAAAAGCAAAAAAAGGTAGGAAATAAAGAAGACAACTAAACAGGGGAGAAGTGAGAGAGAAAGAAAAAAAAATGGATAAGAAGGAAAAAAAAAAGGAATCCCTAGATGAATGAAACAATATGAGCTGGGGGGGAACAGACCAGACTGCTGCTTACTACGCGTAGTAAGCAGGCCAGATAGAGCGTGAGATGGGGGGATCTGTCGAGACTCGGGACCGAACACCCGTCCAATTTAATAGATTGGATTGAGAAAGATTGAGAAGTCTCGCTGACCACCATCTTTTTTTCTTTTTTTGGGGTCCCTCATGTCACTTTGCGGGATTGCGCGTCTGGAAAAGGTGGCTCAGTTTCAGACCAGGGGGGGGAGGAGGGGGAGGAGGAGGATGAGGAGGCAGGATGGGGGTCTGGAATCCTGATAGTCGTAGGGGTTCCCCGAAACCAACGGAAAGAGGCTGCTGCAGCTCAGCACGGCCGCTTACACGTTTTTTTCTGTGGTGTGTGAACCATCCATGTCCCCTTCCCCCCCAGGATCCGAGGCGTGCGTGCGTGCCTGGAAATGCAACACACATGAGCGAGTACTGTTCAGTCAGTGGCTGTACATTACGTAGCACTGGACCCCGGACGCCTATCGTTGCGACGCCCGCTGCCCCCCCAGCTGAAGCTCCCATGAGGCGTTCGTATGGTCTGGTCATGTTGAGATTTAGTAGTAGTAGATGTAGTAGATGTAATAGTAATAAAGCCCTGAACACTAAGATATTCCCGCCAAGCCGCCGGATATAATGACTTGTGTGAGCCTTTCTCGGGCTCGGCACAACATCTTTTTACGACGAAATAGTATTCGGTTTGTTTGCAGCCGAGCGAGCGAACAGAGCTGATAACCTGATAGCATCCCATCCTGTTTGATCGGGAGGAAAAAAAAAATACAAGGTAAATAAAACCCGCAGAGACCATTTGAAGTAGGTGTTTCTTTTGTCTACGCTACGCACTTGTCCTGCAAGCCCCTCGTCATAGCTCTTACTGCTGCTGCACTCTGGCAACCAATCCAGAGGGAGCGAGAGAACAGTGAACAATCACATCTTTGTTGGTTAGCAAGACATTGTCTTTGTGCATCCCGGCACCGCGCGTCTGGACCACACACACACACGCACGCACACACCGACTCGTCAGCCATGGACGCGCACTCTCATACGACGACGCAGCAGGTCATGCGTCAAGCCACGCCCGTTGCCTGCATTGGCGGAGTCGACGACTTCTGTCGCCAGAAGCTCGGGGACACCACCCAGGCCGGCCTTGCAGGCCTCATCAACGCCGCCTGGGCGACGGTGATTTGGCAGTACACTGGACTGGAAAGCGTCCGCTTCGTAACTGCCACACCATCGCCATCATCATCATCATCATCATCATCGCATGGGAATGACGAGGAAGCGGCAACCTTTCAGTCCTGCGAGGTCAGCGTCGACGGCAACGTGGGCGTACTGGACCTGATTCACCGGACCCAGAATGCGACGCGGGACATTGAGCTGCACCTGCACCCCGCGCCACCCTCCTCCAGGACCACCACCACCACCACCACCTCCGAGGACATCAACACGTCGCTGCTCCAGTCCATGACGGTACTTGCCTCGCACAGGGCCTACCTCGAAGCTCACCACACCTTGCGCAATGTCCCGGCAGCGCAGATCGAGCTCGTTGTCGCCGCCTCGGCGGCCGGCGGGGACCTCGAGGCCGTCGTCTACCACTCGCCCTCGGCGCTCGACAGTGCGCTGGCCGACCACCTCGCGGCCGCCTTTGCCCACATTGTCGGTTCCATGGTCCGTGCCCGTCACGAACGGGACAGGTTGGAAACACTTGACCTGGTCAGCGACCACGACAAGTCGACGCTCTGGGCCTGGAATAGAGCCCAGCTCCCCGAGACTGTCGAGCAGTGCGTCCACGTCCTCTTCCGGCGACGGGCGCGCGAGGCCCCCGACATGCCGGCCGTGGACGCCTGGGATGGCCGCTTCACCTACGCCGAGCTGGACGGCGTCTCGGACCGGATCGCCGCCTGGCTCGTTCGCGAGGAGCGCGTCGGGCCCGAGACCATTGTGCCCCTGTGCTTCGAAAAGAGCCGCTGGGCCATCGCCGCCCTGCTGGCCGTCATCAAGGCCGGCGGCGCCATCGTCTTCATCGATCCCGCCAACCCGGTCAGCAGGAGGAGGGACATCCTGGACCAGGTCGGCGGCCGCTTCGTCCTGGCCTCGACGACCCAGGCCCCGACGTGGGAGGCGGACATGGGCGTGAGGACCGTCATTGTCAACGAGCAGTCCGTTGCCGACATGCTTCAGGATCACCGCCATCCCGAGGCGGTGGCGACCGCCGTCACTCCGGACAACCTGCTCTATCTCATCTTCACCTCGGGCAGCACCGGCAGACCCAAGGGCTGTCTCATCCCCCACAAGGCCTTCGTGTCGGGCGCCCTCCAGCACGCGGCCAAGTCCAACCTGTCCCGCGGCAGCCGCGTCCTGCAGCTGGCCTCGTACAGCTTCGACGTCAGCATGCTCGAGATCCTGACGTCGCTCATCTCGGGCGCCTGCGTGTGCACCCCGGACATGTCCAGCCTCGCGCACGGCCTGCATCCCGTCGTCGAGCGCTTCGCCGTCACCTGGGCCTTCCTCACGCCCTCCATGGTCAAGCTGCTCCGGCCCGAGCTCGTGCCCACCCTCAAGACGCTGGCCCTCGGCGGCGAGCCGCTCCACAAGGTCGACATCGAGACCTGGGCGCCGCACCTGCAGCTCATCAACGGCTACGGCCCCTCGGAATGCTCCGTCGCCGCCGCCGGCGACCCTCACCTGCGGCCGACCAGCGACCCCTCCAACATTGGCCGCGCCGTCGGTGGTCTCTGCTGGATCGTCGACGCCGACAACCACGACCGCCTCGTGCCCCTCGGCTCCGTCGGCGAGCTGCTGATTTCCGGCCCCATCCTGGCCCGGGGCTACCTGAACGATCCGGACAAGACGGCGGCATCCTTCATCCAGGATCCTGCCTGGTCCCGCGGCTGGTCCCTTACCGCGACTTCCAGCAACGACGGCGGTCCCATGCGCCTCTACAAGACGGGCGACCTGGCCAGGTTCAACCTCGACGGCACCATCCGGCTGCTCGGCCGCAAGGACACGCAGGTGAAGCTGCGCGGCCTGCGCGTCGAGCTCGGCGAGATTGAGCACAACATTGCGCACCATCTTCACGTCAAGCATGTCGCCGCCTTTCTGCCCAAGACGGGGCCGTGCAGGGACAAGATCGTCGCCGTCGTCTGCCTCGACGACTTTGCCGGCAGATCAAAGCCCGGCCAGGCCGATGCGCCCATCACCGTCCTGTTCGGAGACGAGAAGCCCGAGGTGCAGGAGCAGGTCGACCGTGTCCGCAAACACCTCCACAAGTGCGTGCCAGAGTACATGGTCCCGGCCGTCTGGATCACCATTGAGGCGTGGCCGCTGCTGCTCTCGGGGAAGCTCGATCGCAAGAGAGTCGCGGGCTGGGTGTCGAGCATCGACCAGCATCTGTTTGATCACGTCATGGGATTTCTCGGGCATCACAACGAGGCGAGTGACGCTTCCAGTGATTCGGAACGAGCTCGGCCGGACCTGTCCGAAGAAGAGAAAGAGAGAGAAGAAGAAGAAGAAGAAGAAAAAGTAAAGCTGTCAGACACGGAACGCGCACTTCGCCAGCACTTCGCCCGAGCCCTAAACACGCCCGCCCGCAGCGTGCCGCTCGACAAGACCTTTATCGCACTCGGTGGGGACAGTCTCGCTGCCATGCGCGTCGTGTCCGAGTGCAACAAGGCCGGCCTGCCCGTCGACCTCCAGGACATGCTCAGGAGCAAAGGAATCGCCGAGCTCGCCAGCAAAATAGAGCCGAAGCCTCATGCGTCGTCGTCGAACGGCGCTTCGTTCCCGCTGTCTCGGGCTCAGACCCTGTGCCTAGGCGCCTTGCATGGCGGCAAGCCGCTGGAGGCGAGCAACCACAGCGAGAGTCTTCTCCTCTCGCTGGACCAGACGATTTCCTCGGCTCGACTCAAGGCTGCTATCGGGGCCATTGTCGATCGCCACTCCATGCTGCGGGGGCGCTTCTTTTGGAACAAGGATCAAGCTGCTGATACCGTGACGTACAATCAGAGCATTCTGGCTCGGGTCAAGGGCTCGTATCGCTACACGGAGCATGCCATCAGTCGTCATGAGGAGATGGTCGACATCAGAGCAGCGTCGCAAGCTGCGACGGGACTCGCCGGCCCCGTCTTCTCGGCTGATTTTATCAGGACAGACGGAAAGCAGCTCTTGCTGCTGACAGCCCATCGTGCCGTCGTCGACTCTGCCTCGTGGATCGTCATCGCTCGAGACCTCGATGAGCTCCTCAGCTTGGAAGATGGACTCCTGCCCAGCGAGGGAACCAACAGAACCATGGCGTTCCGAACCTGGGTCGAGCTGGAGACAAGTTCGCGCGAGAGGTCTGAGGCGCAGGATGGAGCCAAAACCGCGCCAATCACAGCCCTGACAACCCCAGAAACCATCCTGGACTACTGGGGCCGCGCCTGGGACGTCCCTGATGGTGGTGGTGCGAGCGACGTGATTGAGCATTCGATTCAGATTGAGGAGGAGACAAGCGCTCTGCTCATGGGCCAGAGGGTTCACGCAGCCCTACGCACCGACACTGTGGATTTCCTGGTCGCGAGCTTACTCTACTCGTTTGGCCGGGTCTTTACGGACCACCAAGACATTCTTCCCACCTTCACGATATGGGAGGACCAGCGTCAACGCGCCTCTCGCGACTTCTCCATCGATCTTTCGTCAACAGTCGGTCAATTTGAAGTGGCACAACCCCTGATGGTTGAGGCTCCTGGCTTCAAGACAAAAGATGAGCTCGTAGATTTGCTCAAGAGGACCAAGGATGGACGTCGACTCGCTCCGGACACGGCAAGCCAGGCCGTGGTCCCGATTTCAGATATTTCATTCCAGCACCTTGACTTGTTGTCAGACGTCGTCGAACGCCCAGACGCCCTCGTCAAGCGCGAGCTTGGATCTGCTCTTCAGTTTTTGGCTGTTTCGGGAAAGAATGCCGTCTTGCCTAGAAGCCCCGTCTCTGTCAGGGCGCAAATGGTCCGAGGACAGGTCCATCTGGTCTTTGCGTACAGTCGGCACGTTGACAAGGCCGCACAGATTCGCGCCTGGATCGCGGCCACGCAGGTGACGCTCACCAGCCTCGTCGCCAAAATGACGTCTGCCCCTGTCGAGTACACGCTGTCCGATTTTCCGTTGCTCCGCCCGCTCAGCTACGACAGCCTCGATGCGCTCGTGACGCGACGCCTGCCCCGGCATGGGCTCGTGCCGGATGCCAAGAATGCCCTCTCGATCGAGGACATCTACCCGTGCTCACCCATGCAACGGGATCTCCTGCTCAGCCAGAACCGATCCGGCGGCGACGGCATGTACGAGTATCATCACGTCGCGGAGCTGCAGTCACGCGATCCCCAGACACCCGTGGATGTTGACAGACTTGCCCAGGCATGGGAGCAGGTGGTGCAGAAACACGCGTCCCTGCGAACAATCTTTGTCGAGAGCGAAGACGACGAGTCCCTTTTCGATCAGGTTGTCCTGGCGCGAGCCCGGCCGAGAGTCTCCATTCAGGACTGCAGCAACTCAACCGACGCTGTGGAATTCGCGCTCCTCGCCGATCAAGCAGACCGCATCTCGTTCCGGGGTCCCCAACCCCCTCATCGCCTGACCATCTGTCGAATCTCGGGAGCCAGCCATGTCGTTGTCAAGCTGGAAATCAACCACGCCATTGTGGACGGCGCCTCTGCGGCTGTCATGCTGCGCGACATACTCCTCGCCTACGACGGGCGCTGCGCCGCCCAGCCGACTCCGGCCATGTCATTCCGGAACTACATCTCGTACATCCGCCAGGCTCCCGAGGCGTCGTCGCTCGACTTCTGGGCATCGTACTTGAAGGGTCTCAAAGGGACCATGTTCCCCAGGCTTGCCGCGCTCGAGTCGCCCAACTGTGCGAGAGCAGCTGCCGAGAAGCAACTCGAGGTGGTCCAGGTCCCGCTCGAAAGCGAAGGCGTCACCAACCAGCGGCTCTTTAGATTCTGCCGAGAAGCGTCCGTCACACCCGCGAGCGTCTTCCAAGCTGCCTGGGCCATGGTCCTAAGAGAGTACGCCGAGTCTCCCGACGATGTGTCCTTTGGCTACCTCTCGGCGGGCCGCGATGCCCCCTTGCCGGGAATCCAAGACGGCGTGGGTGCCTTTCTGACCATGCTCGTGAGCCGTCTCCGCTTCGCCGCCTCCGGGTCAAGCAGCGACAAGAAGCTCAACGGCGACGGCGGGAGCCATGGTGAGACTTCTACTCGTGGTGGCAGAACCATCACCACGCTCTTGGATGCCGTCCGCGTCACGGCCGACGACTACCTGGAAGCCTTGTCGCACCAGCATGTTGGTCTCTCAAAAATACAACACAGCCTCAAAACCGGCAGCAGCAGCAGCAGCTGCCCCCTCTTCAACACCATTGTCGCGTTCAATCGCGATGCTGAGAGCCCGGCAGACTCGACGCTCGTCTTCAAGAGCGTCGGCGACCACGAGCCTGACGAGTACGGCATTGTCGTCGACGTCCAGTACTCGGGCCCCCAGAGCATACGCGCCTGCCTGCGACACTGGACAGATCACTTGACTTCTGAGCAAGCCCGCATCGTCGCCAGCGCACTCGGCAAGGCCGTCGAGTCCATCGTTTGCCGCCCCGACACGCCCATCGGCGAGGTGAGCCTCGTGGCGCAATACCACACGGACAAGCTCTTGTCGTTCAACGCCCATGCTATTCCGCGGGCTGACCGACTCATATTCACGCGGTTCCAGGAGCACGCCCGTGTCCGGCCCGAGGCGCAGGCGATTTGCGCTTGGGACGGCGTCTGGACTTACCAGCAGCTCGACGACGCATCGACGCGGCTCGCCCACTTCCTCCGGTCGGTTGGTGTAGGGCCCGAAACAGTCGTGCCGCACTGCTTTCACAAGTCGGGCTGGGCCGTCGTCACATGCCTGGCCATCACCAAAGCCGGCGGCGCCTTTGTAGGCCTCGACCCGACGCACCCCAAGCAGCGCCTGACGGGGCTGGTCCGGGAAGCGGGCGCCAAGGTCGTCTGCGTGGCACCGCAGAACCTGCACCTCTTTGAGGACGGCGAGCGCATCAACCTGGTCGTGGTCACGCGGGAGCTCGTTGACCAGCTGCCCTCGAGGTCGGGCCAGCCATGTCCGTGGATCCGTTCGGACAATGCCGCCTGTGTCGTCTTCACGTCCGGGACGACGGGGCGGCCCAAGGCCGTCGTGGTCGAGCACGCGTCCATGGCAACCCTGTCCGACGTCATGGGCCCGGCAGTGCACATCGGGCCCGACGCCCGCGTTTTCCAGTTTGCCAGCTACACTTTTGACACGTCCAACCAGGACATCTTCACCACGCTGCAACGGGGCGGATGCGTGTGTGTGCCGTCCGATGACGACCGCATCAACGATCCGGCAGGGGCTATGCAGCGTCTGCGGGCCAACCACGCCCACCTGACAAGCACCGTCATCAGCCTCATGCGCCCGGAGACAGTGCCCGGGTTGAGATGGCTCTTCAGCGCCGGCGAGCCGCTGACGCGCGAGAATGTCGAGGCGTGGGCTCCGGCCGTTGAGCTCTACAACAGCTACGGCCCGGCCGAGTCATCGGTTGCCGTCACCTGCACTGCCGCCCAGCTCGCCGTCCACGACAGCCCATCCAACATCGGCAGGCCATACGGCTGTCGGGCATGGATCGTCGACGCGGCCGATCATCACAAGCTGGTGCCTCTGGGCGTGGTGGGCGAGCTGCTGATAACGGGACCCCTGCTCGCGCGGCACTACCTCAACGACGTCCAGAGAACCGCTGCCGCCTTCATCGAGGACCCCAAGTGGGCAAAAGGCCTGACCCAGGGCCGTGACAGGCGCTTCTACCGCACCGGTGATTTGTGCCGGTTCAACAGCGACGGCACCTTGACCATCGTGGGCCGCCGAGACACCCAGATCAAGATTCACGGACAGCGCGTCGAGCTGGACCACATCAAGTACGAGGTGCAAGCGCATCTTTCGCGGCGTGGGGTGCAGAGCTTCGTCTCCATTGACGCCCTGAGGCTGCCGGGGACCCAGCAGACCAAGGAGAAGAAGCTCGTGGCGTTTGTCCAGTTTCTGGACCGTCAATCTGATGACGACGGATCCCCCGCCTTGGCCCCATCCAGCCTGGCTGTTCCCATGGATGACCTCCTCTCGGGCGACTTCTTTGACCTGCAGCGCGCGCTGAAAGCCACCCTTCCCAGCTACATGGTCCCCGCCGTCTATGTTCCCATCAAGTCGACGCCGCGGACCACCAGCGGCAAGCTGGCCCGGAACGTCTTGCGTGAAACAGTGGCAGGCCTGAGCGATGCGCAGCTCGATCGTTATATGCTCCGCAGCGTCACGCACAGGGCTGTCGAGACGCCGTCGGAGAAGATGCTGCAGGCCATCTGGAGCAAGCTCCTGTCTGTTCCGCTGGACAAGGTCGGAGCCGATGACGACTTTTTCCAGCTGGGCGGCGACTCTGTCACGGCGATGCGCCTTACAGCGGCCGCTCGGGCTGAGAACATGTCCCTGACCGTGGCCGACATCTTCGCCTCTCCCGTATTGTCCGACATGGCCAGGATCATGCGGGCTGCTGATGAGACTCGCCAAGACGATGAAAGCGATGAGCCATTCGATCTCGTGCGATTGAGTTTGTCGCCCTCGTCAATACCCACGACCTCTGAGCTGGAGAAGATGCGCATCGAGGCGGCGACGCAGTGCGGCGTCAGGCCAGATGCCATTGTAGATTTGTACCCGTGCACACCGTTGCAGGAAGGCCTCATAGCTCTCTCGATGCGTCAGACAGGAGCATACAAAGATCAGCGCGTCTTTCGCCTCGCCGACTCGAGCTACGACGTCTCGGCATGTCGGGATGCCATTGACGCCGTCGTTGCCGCCGAGGCCATTCTGCGCACGCGATTTGTGAGCCTGGATACGGCGGGAATGCTCCAGGCTGTGCTGGACCAGCCCGTCGAGTGGGTTCAAGGCGACGACCTGGCCGCATACCTCAGACAGGACCTCGACAGCCCGGTAGTCTACGGGTGCTCCCTGCTGCGGCTGGCCCTGATCGAGGAACACGACGGCAGTCGCTTCGTCGTGTGGTCGGGCCATCACGCTCTCTGCGATGGTTTCAGCATGGACATTACGTTTGAACAAATCGCCCACGCCATGTCGCATGCGGGATCCGTGGTCCCCAAACCGGTGCCGTTCAAGAACTTCATCAGGTACCTGGACGATCAGGCCCGCGACAGCTCGGCTCACAACTTTTGGCAGGGCCAGTTTCCCGCGACGGGAGCGGCGGCTCCTCAGTTCCCTGCCGTGACGCCCGGGCACCACGTGGCGCCTCACCACACTTGCAAGTTGCAATTCCAGGTGGTCAGGGCGGCAGGAAGCAAGGTTTCCGTCTCAAACTATCTGCGCGCCGCATGGGGCCTCGTCGTGGCTCGGCATCTCGACAGCAGCGACGTCTTGTTTGGTTCCACGCTGTCAGGGAGGAACGCGCCAGTCCATGGCATCTCAACCATGAATGGCCCGACAATGGCGACTGTTCCCTTCCGCATGAAGGTGCCTTTCGACACGGAACAAACGACGGTGGCTCAATATCTTCAAGACACAGAAGCACAAGCAGTCGCCATGATGCCCTTTGAGCACACTGGGCTGCAAAACATTCGACGGATCAATGAGCAGGCCCGAGCGTCAATCGACAACATGACGCATAGATTTGCTGTTGAGCTCAACATTGATGAGCATCACAAGAGCCTCCTGGGCTTGGAGGTAGTCTCGGCTGAGCTCCCTGGCGGGTTTTACACGGATCCGCTCGTGGTTCGCAATTTCGCTCGCGACGACGGCACTGTCGACGTTGAGGCAAAGTTCGACTACACTCTGATCTCGGATGCAGAGATGCGCAGGTTGCTGCAGCAGTATGTCCACGTTGCGCAACAATTGTTGCAACACGAGCCCGGCCTGCTCCTCCGCGACGTCCAGCTCCTCAGTCCCGAGGACATTGGCGAGATCCTGAACTGGAACGGCGACTTGCCTGATGCAGTGGAGGAATGTGTGCATCATCTAATCGAGAAGCAGACAAGGGAGCGACCAGACGCGGAAGCTGTCTGCGCTTGGGACGGCACCTTGACCTTTGCGGAGCTCGATTGCGTGACCGAGAGGCTCGCGTCGCACCTCCAGACTCTGGGCGTTGGTCCAGAAGTGACCGTTGCCCTCTGCTTCGACAAGTCCAAGTGGAATGTCGTGAGCATGCTGTCCGTCTTGAAGGCCGGCGGCTGCTACACGTCTCTGAGCCCTGCGTACCCGGCGGCTCGAATGCGAGATATTCTCCAGGACGTGGAAGCGCCGCTTGTCCTGTCTTCTCCCCAGCATGCCGGTGCGCTCACCGGCGTGGCGTCTTCGGTCTTGTCTATCGACGACGCGTTCCTCGACTCTCTGCTCGCCCCGGCCCGCCGCGTCGCATCTGCCGTGCAGCCGTCCAACATGGCCTTTATCGTCTTCACGTCGGGCAGCACCGGGAAGCCAAAGGGCGCCATCATCGAGCACCGCGGCATCTGTTCCATGCAGCATTTTGAGGGACCCCATGTGAGCATGGGCCCAGACACGAGGACTCTCCAATTCGCTTCGCACGTCTTCGACGTCGCCAACTCGGAAATCTTCACGACCCTCATGCGCGGCGGCTGCGTCTGCGTCCCTTCCGAGGCGGAGCGCATCAACGACCTTGCCGGCGCCATCAACAAGTATAGAGTCAATTGGTCCTTCCTTGTTCCTACCATGGCCGACTCGCTCGATCCGGACGAGGTACCTGGGCTGGGGCATTTGGCTCTCGGCGGCGAGGCTATTCGCCAAGGATTGTGCGACCGATGGGCCGACAGAGTGACGCTTCTCAATGTGAGTCTCTTGAGGCTTACTCGTTTCCCATGAGTCCTGATCATTGCTTTGCTTCCCTTCCTTTGGAGAAAAGTTGCTGACTCGACTTGCCTGAATGTAGTCTTACGGACCGTCAGAATGCAGCATCTGGACAAGCGTGTCGCGTTTGCCTCCCGGGACCACGACTCCCGATAACATTGGCCGTGGGCTCGGATGTCGAACCTGGGTAGTGGATCAGCATGACCACGACCGTCTCGTCGCCATCGGCTGCGTCGGAGAACTTTGTGTCGAAGGTCCCATTGTCACGCGAGGATACAAGGCCAGACCCCTACAGACGGCGGCTGCCTATATCGCTAACCCGAGCTTTGCCAGGTCCTTGGACATTCAAGTCACGCGCATGTACAAGACGGGAGACCTGGTCAAGTATGCTTTCGATGGCACTTTGTTGTACGTCGGGCGTCGGGACAGCCAAGTCAAGATTCGCGGGCAACGGATTGAGCTGGGCGAGGTGGAACACAACATCATATCCAACGACATTGAGGCCGACGCAGTCGTCGTCGAGAAAATTCTTCAGGGAGGTGACGCCGATCGCGTCGCCCTGGCGGCCTTCTTCAAACTCGGTCACAAGACATCCCTTTCTGATTCGAGTGATTTGAGTCATGAGAGAGAAGACGAGGCCGGAAACAGCCCGCTCGCTCTCGTAAATGACGATGCCATACGAGCTCAGCTCGTCAGTCTGCGGCGCAAGTTGTTGGATTCGATACCTCCTCACATGGTCCCATCCTACTTCATTCCGCTGCGGAATATACCCGTCACGCAAACGGGTAAAAAGGACCGCAAAGCCTTGAGGGCTCTCGGAGCATCGTTAACACAAGATCAATTACGACAATTTGCTCTGGACGACGCTGATGCCTCCGTCGCAGCTGACGAGGGTGGACGCGAATGCGTGAGCGATGCTGAAAAGCGGCTCCGCTCTCTCTGGGCCGAAGTTCTCGGCATCCGCGACGAGCGTACCATTTCAGCCAACGACAGTTTCTTCCTCAAAGGGGGCGACTCGATACAGGCAATGCGGCTTGCGGCAGCCGCACGTCGTGTCGGCAGGACACTCGCAGTAGCTGACATGTTCCGCATGCCACGACTGCACCAAATGGCCACCATGTGGGAGCAAAATGGTGTAAATGACCGGCATGACAACATTGCGCCGTTCTCGTTACTCAACCCTGATGCCATTGGCGACTTGATTCGTGACACGGCGCGCCAATGTAACGTCCAAGAGGACAAGGTCGAGGACATCTACCTGTGCTCGCCGCTGCAGGAAGGTCTCATGGCCGTGTCGACCCGAAAACCCGGGTCTTATGTCTCAACGAGGATGTTCGACCTGCCAGCTGCTCTTGACATGGAACGCTTCAAAGAGTCATGGCAAAAAGCGGCCGACGTGTTTCCCATCTTGAGAACGCGAGTTGTCCTCGGCCACAAGTCCGAGTCGTACCAGGTTGTCCTCAGGGAGCAGCTGGTCTGGGATGACATGGCGGGCGACTCTGCTGAGAGCTTCCTCGCCCATCGCGGCCTTCCCAGCATCGAGTACGGAGGTCGGCTCTGTGCCTTTGCTCTTGACGTCAAATCCCGCAAGTTTGTGTTGGCGCTTCACCACGCCCTCTATGATGGCTGGAGTGCCACCATGCTTCTCGGCGCCGTGGAAAAGATGTACAACGGTGGGACTTGCACGGTAGGCCCGTCATTCAACGTCTTCATCCGACATCTCTCGCAGATTGACAAGACGGCTTCGGACAGCTTCTGGCGCGAGCAGCTCAGTGGTGCCCCAGCTCACTTTCCCAGGCTGCCCAACAAGACCTACGAGCCCAAGAATCGTGCCAGCGTCACCCACACCATCCGGTTGCCGGCACCAGACCATCAGAAGACGGCGATCCTTAGGTCAACGCTGCTCAGAGCCGCCTGGGCTATGGTCAGTGCCCGGCGCGCCGAGTCCGACGACATCACGTTCGGCGCGGCTCAGTCCGGCCGTGACTGCGCCGTCCCAGGAATAGAGGAAATTGCTGGGCCGATTGTCACGACGGTCCCCGTCCGGGTGCGCTTAGACAACAAAGAGACTGTCGCCAGTCTTCTTCAGCGCATCCAGGATCAATCTGTGGCCATGATTGCTTACCAGCACGCTGGTGTGCAATCGCTTCGTCAACTGGGAAAAGACGTCCAGCCGGCGCTCGAGTTCACGACCTTGCTGGAAATTGGCGAAAGCTCGGCGCAGGATGGTTTCATTGCCGAGATCCAACGGCCAGAGCTGCTTGACGGCTTTTGGTCATACCCCATCATCATGGAGTGCCATCTCGCGCAAGACGGAGTCACACTCGACATCGTGGCAAGACACGACCCCGTAGTTGTCGCAACACACGAAATGGACTGGATCTGCAAGCAGTTTGAACATGTCGTCGGTCAGCTGTACAACGCCATGTCTGGTGACGCTACGGGCCCAGCACGACTCGTGGGCGACATTGATATTTTTGGCCCGGACGACATGGCCATGGTAGAGACCTGGAACGCACGATGGCCGGTGGGCCCTACGGATGGCAAGACTGTTCACGAGGCCATCTCTGAGCAAGCTCGTCTCAACCCGACAAACTTGGCCCTTGCCGGCTGGGATGGCGAAATGACCTACGCGCAGCTGGAACACTACGCGACGAAGCTGGCCAAGGCGCTGGTAGCCAAGCAGGGCGTTGGACCCGAAGTCATGGTGCCGCTGTGCTTTGACAAATCCAAATGGGCAGTTGTAGCCTCAGTGGCTGTCATCAAGGCTGGAGGGGTCGTTGTCCATCTTGGGCCTACGCATCCGACGCACCGAAGAAACGAGATACTGAGCACGATTGACGCGACCTTTGTGCTGGTCTCGCCCCAGCACGTGTCGCTCTTTGAAGATTCGACCGTTTCGACCATGCCGATCGACCAGGAGAGTCTAGACCAGATACCGGACGCGGATGCGCAGCTGCCGCACGTCAAGTCGTCAAACTCAGTGTACCTTTGTTTCACGTCCGGCAGCACAGGCCGACCCAAGGGCATCATGGTCGAACACGGGAATCTGCGTATGAGCGCTTTGGCGCACGGCTCGCACTTTGGGATCCAGGCCGGCACCAGAGTCTTTCAGTTCTCGGCTTACACGTTCGACATCGGCCTGGGCGACATATTCATATCTTTGCAGCGAGGGGCCACCATCTGTACGCCGTCGGAGTGGGAGCGCCTCAATGAGCTCGCCGGCGCCATCAACAAGTACGAGGCAAACTTCCTGTCCGTCACTCCGTCCGTGGCGAAACTCGTCACCCCAGAGAGCGTCCCGAAGCTTCGCACCTTGGTTCTAGGTGGTGAGGCACCGACTCAGGACAACATCAAGACGTGGTCTGACCAGCTGAACTTGATCATCATATGGGGACCGGCTGAGACGACCATCTACGCCTCCGCCACGCCCCCTGCGACGCAGCAGACGAGCGCGCAGGGTCTCGGCAATCCCATGGGGTCTGTCATGTGGCTGTGCGATCCAAACGATCATGACAGGCTGGTGCCCTTGGGTTGTGTGGGTGAGATCGTCGTGGAAGGTCCGCTCGTCTCACGCGGCTATATCAAGGACGACACCAAGACGGCTGCAGCCTACATCACGAGCCCAGCCTGGGCTGCAAGCCACGAACAGGGAACTGCACCCCGTCGCATGTACAAAACGGGCGATCTGGCAAGATACGACTCCGATGGCTACATGTTGTTCTCCGGTAGAAAGGACAACCAGGTGAAGCTGCACGGCCAGCGCATGGAGCTCGAGGAGATAGAAAAGGCCATGCTGGCTCATGAGCCGGTGCGTCAGGCTGTAGCCCGCATACCTCGCCACGGTCCGTTCAAGGACAAGCTGGTTGCCATGATGAGCTTGCGCAACTCTACCTCACCCAATCTGCCCGTCACAGACCAAGTTGTGTTGCTGAGTACATCCACGGGAGATACCAAGGTTAGCCAGGAGATGACTGTGGCAGTCCGCCACCTTCTGGAGGACCGTTTGCCAACCTACATGGTGCCGTCAGTCTTCATCTGCGTGGAGTCTGTCCCGCTCAGCAACAACTCCAAGATTGACCGAAAAATGGTGGATTCATGGCTGGGAGAGGTTGATCAGCAGACGTACGAGTCTCTTCTTCGTGGAGGAGAACAAGAAGCTGAAGCGATTCGTCTCCCCTCGACCGAGATGGAGAAGGTTCTTTGCAACGTCATCGGGGAGATTCTTGGATCGGATCCAGTTTCCATCGACGTCAACCGCTCGTTTCTCAACCTTGGCGGTGACTCCGTCTCGGCCATGCAGCTTCGCGGCAAGGCGCGAGCCGAAGGAGTCCTTGTCACCATGCAGGACATCATCAAGAGCCAGAGCCTGGTTGAGCTCGCCTCCAAGTCGGTATTTGTCGAGTCGCGGACAACAGACTCGTCATCGTCGGACAGTACATCATCATTCGCGCTCTCGCCGATCCAAAAAATGTATTTCGATCTGGTTGGGCGTGCAAGCAACGCCAACGTAGGACACTTTGATCAGAGCGTTCTCCTGCAAATTAATCAAGCACTCGCGCCACGAAGATTGCACAAGGCACTAAAGGAGGTCGTCCAACGGCACTCGATGCTTCGGGCCAGATATGCGCAGAGGGCGGACGGCGAGTGGTATCAATACCTCGCCAAGGATGCCACCGACTCGTTCCATTTCAGCAGCCACGACGTCAAGGACGGCTTCGAAGTGGCCACCATTCTGAAGTCCTTGGGTGCCATTTTCGACATACGAAAAGGGCCAGTTTTCTCGGCCCACGTCTTCAACCTCGCGTCGGAGAAGAAGCAACTCATATTTGTCCGCGCACATCACCTGGTGGTTGACGTGGTGTCGTGGCATGTTCTCCTGGGCGACCTGGAGACGTTCATTGTCACCGGAAACTTCGCTAGCCCGCCGGCGCTCTCGTTCCCGACCTGGCTGCGTATGCAGAGCGACATGGCCCAATCTCTCCGGCCTGCTGATCTGCTGCCGTTTGCTCTAAACGAGATGCCCGCCCCCGACTTTGAGTTTTGGGGAATGAATGGCGGCGAGCTTAACATTTACGGTGACGCCATCACATCCGACTTTTACCTCGACGAGACCACCACGACAAGACTCATGACCAGCAGCAATTCGGCGTTGAAGACGGCACCGGTAGACATTATATTGGCTTCCCTGTTTCAGTCATTCGCAACCGTCTTCCCGGACCGCGCGACCCCCGCCATCTTCTCCGAGGGACACGGTCGCGAGTCCTGGAGTGATGGTATCGATCCCTCGAGCACCGTGGGATGGTTCACGACAATGAGCCCTCTGCACGTCCCCGTGGACCGCTCAGACATTACATCGACTCTGCAGACCGTCAAGGATCTGCGGCGCCGACTGAGAGCCAACGGCATGCCCTATTTCAGTTCGCGATACATGTCATCCGGAGGACGCGAGGCCTTTGCATCACACATGGACATGGAGATCATGTTCAACTACCTCGGTAGATCCTCTCAGGTTGGGGGGGAAAACGCGCTATTCTCGTCCGTGGAGTTGCCGGACGGGTCGACTTTTGATGAATTGGTGCAGGATGAGAAACTGCCGCGGTGGTCGCTGTTTGACATTGTCGCCCTGATTGAGGGCGACAGGGCCCATGTGACCATCTCGTATAACAAGACCATGAAGCACCAAGATAGAATTGCCGCGTGGATCGCCACGGTCAGGTCTACGTTGGTCCAGACCGTGCAAGTTTTGGCCAACATGGGGGACCCTCCGACGAAAGGCAGCAGCAACCCCTCAACCACCGACAAGCAGTCCGTCTTTGGGGGCATCAATTCGGCGGAGGTTGAGGAGAAAACCCACTGCGTGCCGGTCCAGCAGCATATGCTGGCCGCGCGTGAGAAGCATCCAGATCGCCAACTCTACGAAATGGAATTTGGCTACGTCATTAAGCCTACCGAGGGCTCCGTCGACGTGGACAAGTTGCGCGAAGCATGGCAAACAGTCGTGCGTCGTCATGCTGCTCTGAGGACAGTTTTGGCACCCAGTACCTCCTTCTCCGCGCCGTACGATCAAGTCGTGCTCAAGGATTTTCTCATCAGCGTTCCGATTATTGAGTGCACGGACGAGGAGCAGATGCAGAAACGCCTCGCTGCGAGCAGGTCGGTTGATTATAGCTTGTCGAACCAGAAACCGCACCACCAACTCACCTTGTTCACCACCAACAAACATGGAGTTGAGTTGGTCGCCTGCAAAATCGAAATAGACCACGCCATCACCGATGGTGTCTCCATGGCTCTGATTCTCCACGACCTGGTGCTGGCCTACGACGGACAACTTTCAAGCGGTCCAGCCCCATCTTTTGGCGACTACACCTCGTGGCTGGATAGTATGACGCAACAAGACTCGCTGGCGGAAGACATGGCGTACTGGAAAGATTTTGATCGCAGCGCTGGAGCTTCACGAATTCCGCAGGATGCGACGATCCTCGCGCCGGCTTCGCTGGCGGCGCCGAACTCGACTCTGCCGCCTCGTGTGAGCAAGACAAAGACAATCAACCTCGCACAAGCCACCACAGATAGGTTGCCAGCCTTCTGCTCCAAGCACGGCGTCACGATGGCTGCCTTTTTCCAAACGGCGTGGGGTCTGGTGCTGCGCGAACTGACAGGCTCAGACAAGACGGTCTTTGCCTTCATGACGGCCAACCGAGACGCGCAAGTCACTGGCGCAGGACAGATAGTGGGCCCGCTCATCAATATGCTGCTGTGCAGGATCGATCTGAGTCAAGAAGGCGAGGCCATTGGCGACGTGCTGCGACGGACAAGAGACGATTTTCTGGACTCGCTCGATCACCAGTACGGCCTGGCCAAGATGGGCGACATGTGGGACAATCCATCCTGGAACTCCCTCATGAGCATGCAGTACATGGACTCGAGGCTCGGCGAGAGGGCTGCTTCATCGCAGGGCAGCATCTCGCTCGACATGTTCTCGGCCCGTGATCCCACGGCGTGGGATATTTCCATCGGACTACAGGTGCGCAGTGATGGGCAAGGCGCCACTGTGGTCGATGCTGAGCTTGGATACTGGAGCGACTTTCTGAGTGACGAGCGTGCGCAGGATGTCAAGACTCTTTTTGAAGCCTCTGTCGTCAAGTTGCTCAGTGCGACTTGAGATTGAATTCTTTTATTTGCACACAAAGTCATCCAAGAAATATTCGTACATCTAGACTTTCTCTTTCTCTTTCTCTTTGTGTTCAACGGCTTGTTTCTATTGGCGTACGATAAAAAAGATATCTGGGTTTTAATGTTCAATCTCTATTTAAGGCACCTTGCTGCTATTTTTTTTTTCTGGAGGAAGGCGCTTTTTTTTTCTACTTGAAATGCGAATTGAACTAAAGAATAGAGAATGACAAAAGAACGACGTTGGAAGAGTGCATCTAGACCAAGTGAACAGAAACTACTGGTGCAAGGTAGCAGCATCGAGACGCCCTTGCTGCACCACAATCTGGTCGATTGATCCTCGTCTTGGGGCACCGAACATGTATCTCATCAGTACCTCAATCAGAGCTGTATGCCAGTCGACCAGGAGTAGCTTGATCTGCGTGCTTGCGCGGACAAGAGATCCTGCGCGTCCCATTTGGTACCTGTCGTGACTTATTGTATATGCTATGCTGCCCGTTTTGAGTGTCTCTTCCTTCTTCTGTTCACTTTTGCTGAGGTACTCGTCAATTGCTGGCTTCGAAAATCCAACACTAGGTACATAGGGCAGGAGGTAGGCAGCAGCGGGCCGAGGAACGCTGGCATTAGCTAAGCAGAGCTGCGTGTGGGTATAGTGAGGGCTTCGGCACCAAGCCCTAAGGCATCTCCACCGCTCAGCTCGGCCAAAGTCAAGGCGATTTGGCTGTGGAAATCAAACGCTGCATGACCATGAGAACCACACACTGCACTCGCATGCACTCCAGAGTTTACCACGTGTCTCTTGATGGTCCACTGCCCTGTACTCCGCAGGAATAAGCAGCTTCGCCGGAGGCCCGGAAAAAGAAGCTGAAGCCGGCTCGAAGCCACGCGTTCTAGTTCAGCTGCATCCAATGTTCGCTGACGTGTCTAGCGCAGCGCCCAGTGGGCCCCGGGCTGAGCGACCAATATTCCATCCCGCCTTTCCCGTCGGCCGCTCCAGTACCAGTCATATTTGATTGCTTACTACGCGAATACTAATTTTTGACCCAAACAGCTCAAGTCGATTACTTACTGGCTGGCCCTAGTCGCAATGCCGCGAGCTCGTATGCCTGGGCCGCCACTCATGGTGACATGAGCTCATCGCGCGAAGCCTCGCTCCGAGTTAGATTCTGTCGACCTGCCGCCATCTGCCGCCATCTGCAATGTCTTCGCACGATGATGCTTTGAACAGCCGCTCCCTTGTCAAACCATTCTCGTTGCAGTGGCTGTTGCAATGGGCTCCTCTTCTTCGAAATGTCCTATTGCGGTCCAAGACGACTTTGGACCCGTGGCTCATTGTTACGGCGACTTTGACTTCACACTCTTGTTCGAAGAATCCGTCCTGACGATTGCTCCGGCTGCCATCACTTTGTTGCTTCTTCCCTGGTTCATCGTCCGGTCTTTGAAGCGTGAACCGAAAGTCGTCGGATCATGGCATCATGTGGCGAAAATGGTCAGCAGCTGCTTCTGTTGTGCTTGCATCTGGGTGTGAATTAACGTTCTCTTCTTGTCTAGGTCGGATGGGCTTCGCTGTCTGCCATCAACCTCGCCTTCATGGCTCTGACTATCCAGAGTCGAGCGATACAAACACGAGCCTCCATTGCCGCCAATGTTCTCAACTTTGTTGTCATCTCCAGTCTCGTGTGCGTGTCTCATTGGCAGCATACGCGCAGCGTCAGGCCCTCCGGATTGCTGGTGCTGTACCTCGCCTTGACGCTAGTCTTTGACATTGTACGGTGCAGGACGCTATGGGGTGTCCAGTCGGGCGAGACCGTTGCCACGGTGCTCAGTGTCTCCATCGCCCTCAAGGTACTTCTCCTATTCCTCGAGGCAGCTGAGAAGCGACCATTACTTCAGCCCCGGTACCAAAAGCTACCTCCAGAGGCCACTGCTGGAGAGCTGAACATATGGTTCTCGTGGTGGCTGAATCCGATTCTCTTCCGCGGCTTCAAAGGGAAACTTTCCATGCACGCATTATTCGACGTCGATGCTTGGCTACAGGCTGGATCTGAACAAAGTCTGGCCGACGCGTGGACGCAACGTGAGTGCATAATACTTTCCATCTTGCTGCTGTTGTCTTTAGATGTCGCGGACTGAATGATGACCCGTCTTCATTGTCAGGTCATTTGAAACACTCCCGATCGTCACTTTTGGTAATCAGCATGATTCACTGCCGAGTGCAGATTTTCAAGACTCTCGTCCCGCGTCTCTGTCAGATCGGCTTCACCTTCTCTCAGCCTTTCCTACTCCAGCGCACCATCGGCTATGTCCACGGGGCGGGATTCGCGGACCGTCCGTCCATCGGCACCGGCTTGATCGTGGCCTACGTCATTGTCTACATTGGCATTGCCGTCTCGATAGGTCTGGCACAGCATTGGAACTTTCGTATGATCACGCGCATGAGGGCCGGTCTCGTCGACTTGATCTACCGCCGGACTCTCGAAATGTCGCCGACTGCGCTTGAAGGGGCTGACGCTGTCACGCTGATGAGTGCTGATGTGGAAAGAATCATGACTGGCCTTCGGACATTCCCTGAGCTCTGGGCCAACATCATCGAGATAGGAATAGCGATATGGCTGCTGCAGTCGCATCTTTACCTGGGCGTGCTGGGCCCGTCCGCCCTGGTTTTGCTCTGTACAGGCTTCGCCATATGGGTGGCTACAGGAGCCGGCGCAGCGCAGAAGATGTGGCTCGACAAGATCCAATCGAGGGTGGCGACAACGGCTGGCATGCTCGGCGTCATGAAGGCTGTCAAGATGACAGGTCTGACCGGCGTGCTTGGCGACAAGATACGCGACCTAAGAGAAGATGAAGTCAAGTCGTCCTTTACCTATCGCTTTATTCTCGTCAAGCTCGTGACCCTATCCAACATCTCGGAAGCTATGAACCCAGTCGCCGCATTCGGAATATACATACTTCTCCAGCGATTCGGGGATTACGAAATCATGGACACGCCAAAAGTTCTGACGTCACTAGTTCTCTTCCAGCTTTTGCTTGGCCCAATGGCTTTGATGATTGACAGTCTTGCTGGATTCGTTGGAGCGATCGGCTGCTTCAACCGAATTGAGAACTACTTGAATGAAGAAAGGGGTGAGATCGAGGGTGCTTCTGACGAAGTTTCCATGAAAATCCCGATTCTCAATCGCGCTGACCAGAACCCATCACCAACCTTGACCCTGCCGATTATCCACGAGAAGGCGTTTGGATTGGACTTTCTATCGTCTGAAACCTTTACGGGACGGAATGACGCTCTTGAGACTCTGGCTCGACAAGTTACGGAGGACCAGAGGCTGAAACAAAAAGACACCGAACCTCGCGAGACCGCTGTCGAGTTCGAGGATGCTTCAGCTGGATGGGCCAATGGCTCTCCGATCGTCACAAACCTGAGCTTCCAGGTGCCACGAGGCAAGTTGACCATGATCATAGGCCCAGTGGGATGCGGGAAGTCCACTCTGCTTCACACAATTCTGGGGGAGACTAAGGTGAGCCACGGATCAACACGTGGCTCTTTTGACGACGGAGCAGCATTCTGCTCGCAATCACCGTGGATCACGAATGCGACCGTACAGGAGAATATTACCGGCGGCTTCCAGCTGGACAAGCTGTGGTACGCGACGGTCCTCCGAGCATGCGACTTGAATCATGATATGCTGCAGCTGCCAAAAGGCGATCAAACAGTCGTCGGGAGCCAGGGCATTGGCCTGAGCGGAGGTCAGCAAGTACGCGTTTCGCTAGCTCGAGCCATTTACTCGCGCAAGAGAACCGTAATACTAGACGACATCATCAGTGGCCTCGACGCGACCACTGAAAAACGCGTCTTCTCGTCTGTCTTTGGCCGCCACGGCCTGCTCGCCCAATGCGGTTGTACCGTGATTCTCTCTACCCACGCCGTCCACCGTCTGCCCGAGGCCGACTACATCATTGCTCTCGGGCCGGGCGGCAGCATGGTCGAGCAGGGCAGCTTTGATGACCTATCCAGGTCACATGGTGGCTACGTATGTGGGCTTTCAGTTCAAGAGCGGGAAGACATTGACGACGTGAGAAGAAGCAGCCAAGCGATTGAAGAAACTCCAGACACCACCCAAGGCATCGAATCCAAGATGAAGCTCGCATCAATAGATCCAGAGGATGCAAAGTCCCGCGATATGGCCGTTTACGCCTACTACGTCCAATGCTTTGGCTGGGTGCGATTCGCCATCTTTGTCGCCATCAGCGCGGTTTTTGGGTTCGTCATCGTTTTCTCCCAGGTCTGGGCTGAGTGGTGGGCATCCTACAACACGGAGCACCCGAATGGTCGCATCGGCTATTACTGGGGCGTTTATCTTGTTTTCGGCGTTCTGGCCGTGTCCTCACTGGCCTCCGCCTGCACCTTCTTCGTCATGAGCCTTGCGCCTCGCGTAGCCAGAACGATTCACGGCCGTCTGCTCAACACAGTCTTGGCTGCACCAATGTCGTTTTTCTACGCGGCGGACAAGGGATCCATCACCAATCGGTTCAGCCAAGATCTCGAGCTCATTGATCTGGAACTACCTGTATCCCTCGTCCAAACCACAATGATCTTCTTTGTCCTCACGGCACAGCTGATACTGATGTTGGTGACATCCAAGTACTTGGCGGCCGCATTCCCCCTCATCCTTCTCGTGGTGGCTCTGCTGCAGGCATTCTATCTCCGGACGTCGCGCGTCCTGCGTCTTCTTGACGTGGAAGCGAAAGCCCCCCTCTTTTCCCATTTCCTCGAAAGTCTGAGCGGAGTGGTGACAATTCGGGCTTATGGCTGGCAAGATTCCTACACAAAACGCAACACGGATATGATCAATGAATCTCAGAAGCCGTTTTATGCTCTCTTGTCTGTCCAGAAATGGCTCGGACTTGTGCTTGATCTTTCGGCCGCGGGTATTGCCATCACATTGGCCGTCATTACCGTCAAGACCAAGGGCAAGAGCGACGCCGACTTGATCGGCCTCGCTCTCGTGAATATTGTCGGTTTCGGCGGCGCCATGAAGAAGCTCATTATTTTCTGGACGCAATTTGAGACGTCGGTCGGGGCAGTAAGCCGCGTACGAACATTCGCCCACAAGGTGACGTCAGAACACAAATCCCATGAAAATCATCCCCTGCCGCCGAAATGGCCAAGTCGCGGAGCAGTCGAGCTTGAAAACATCACGGCCGCGTACCGGGAGGATGACACCAACCCCGTTCTGAAGGGCATCTCCATTCAAATTCCGGCTGGTCAGCGCGTCGGTGTTTGTGGGAGGTCGGGGAGCGGGAAGAGTACCCTGGTCGCAACGCTATTCCGAATGCTTGAACTTTCGGGCGGCACCATCCGCATTGACGGCATCGATATCGCAAGCGTATCGCGTCAAGAGGTTCGCTCGCGTGTAATCGCGCTGCCGCAAGACGCATATCTCCTTCCAGGCACCGTCCGTTTCAACATTGACCCCCAAGGCGAAAGTTCCGATGCAGACATTACGCAGGCTCTCCGACAGGTCGGTCTTTGGGACTTTTTTCGCGCTCAGGGCGGGCTGGACGCAACTGTGCGAGCCAATTCTGTCTCACACGGCCAGAAGCAGCTCCTGTGCCTTGCGCGGGCCATGATGCGCGAGTCAACGATTTTGGTGCTCGACGAGCCGACTGCGGCCGTGGATGTCGAGACGGATGCCTTGATGCAAAAGGTGATACGAGAGAGGTTCCAGAAGCACACCATCATTGCCGTTGCGCACCGACTGGACACGGTAATGGACTTTGACCGGATAGTTGTGATGGACGGTGGAAAGCTTGCCGAGGACGGTGAGCCTGCAAAACTTCTCCGGGGGGACACACTCTTCGGAGACCTTTACAGAGACATGAATGGGAGGAAGAATGAGCACAAAGTCAAGAGAGACAAGGAACATGACCCAAGGACGGACGATGAGAGTGAGAGCGATGTTTTTGCAGAAGGACAGAATGCCAGTGGGCAGTGAAAGAGAACATGACCATGATGATTTGGATGTTGGGAACTTTGATCAAACTACCTGTCACGAGACTTCTTGATTTTAGCGATTTTCTGGGTCTATTGTCTTTATTTTCTTTTCATCTTGGGTAGATTCATCCACTCGTCACGGTTTCAGAGCTGGATTTCGGCGTGGTCAGCTTTCTGAAAAAGTCTGCCATCACCAGCTATCTGTCAGGACGGTTTCCAGTCCGATCACGGTGCACGCACAGACGCGCTAAGGACTCATATTGTCTAACCGATTCTCTTCACTTTTGGCATATTGTTCGTTTTCATGTCCCGACGTCTTTCGACGTTCATGGCCATGAGAGACCACGAGAGAAACAGGCTTCTGGAAAGTGTGCGATGGGTGGAACTCGTTCCCGTCTGCGTACCTGGGGAGGTATTACTGTTCAGACAGCTCCGCGTGGCCAACCCAGACCGGAGGAGATGCACTTCGATTATTGACAGGGATGACAGGTGCAGGAACCGATTGGGAGAAAAGACCGCGGGGAGGGGCTCGGATTGATTACATGTATGACATATCCAGGTTCCCGTTCCTGGCTTCTCAGTCCCGTCTGCCGTCCTCGTTCACAACTTTGAGGATCTAGACCTGCTGAGGCCAACGTGTAGAAATGACATGCCCCCCCCTTGGAGGAACATGGGTCACGCGCGCACCAGACACGATGATTCATTGAGTCAGTAAGTCAATGTTATATATGACCTCTGTAGCGCGCGGGTAAATCGGCATCCGCGATCCTTCCTTTTCCACGATCTTGGTGCCGTGTCAGCGGCACACGGTTTACTGGACGACGAGGATATCCACATGGCGTTCGTTCCAAGGTGGACTTATTACTGGTACCGCATCACCGGGCAGGCCGAAAGCTGGCTCACATCACCGGACACTGACTATTCTCAGCCGCCTCGTATAAAGTAATTGCTTTGTCCTTGTCCACCCCTTTTACTAAACAATTACTCAGACAGGACATGCCCCATGCTGGGCTGGCACCGACGTAATATCGTAGTAATTACATTGCCCGTAACGATGAGGATATTCGCAATGCTTTTCGCATTGCCTTTTAACCATTGAGTACGACGATTGTTGCAGACGTTTCTTTTGAAGTAGTTCCACTTTCGTTTCATCTGTCAGGGACTCATCGTCCGAACAGCCAAGACTTGCAATTTTTTTTCTTTCTTTTTATTTTCCGTCTTTCCGTCTTTCAGTCCCTCCTTCTTTCTTTTTCCTTGAACATTTCCCCGAAGCAAAAAAAAAAAAAGAAAGAAAAAACGAGAAAGAAAACAACCCACGTTTCGAAACCAGTTCGACAATACTGTGGTGGCTGCCGTGGCACGGCGCTGGCAGAATCATGTCTTTGCACACAACCACGACGCTCCTCGCAGCGGCTGGCTGCTTGGCTCTTCTTGTAAGGGGAATCGTGAACGTCTCAAAAGTATCCGTCACGGTTTGCTGACGATACATCATCATGATATTGTCTTGATTGACTACAGCTCGTTTGTCGGTTGGTTTACCTGATTTACCTGCACCCTCTGTCCAAGTTTCCCGGTCCGTTCCTTGCCAAATTCAGCAATTTCTACGGCGCATATCATGCGTGGAAGGGAGACGCCCATCTCGACATGTGGCGGACGCACGAGAAATATGGTGAGTCGAAAGAGAATGCTTCCGGGTTGGGAGACTTTTGTTGCTGACAAGGCGTGCGTGAACAGGTGACTTTGTCCGCCACATGCCGGACACGGTCTTCATCAGAAACGCCGAGGCGCTGCACGCCATTTACTCGTCCAAGGCCTACTCGTCGGTGCTCAAGAGCGCGCACTACCGCGTGCTCGAGTCCAACGTGGCCAGCACCTTCAGCCTGCGCGGGGGCAGCGACCATCTCTGGCGTCGGCGGATCGTGTCGACGACGCTGTCGGAGAAGGCGCAGCGAGGCATGGACCCGCGCATTGCTCATCACGTCCGCAAGTTTTGCGATGCCATCTACCCGGCCAGAGCGGGCGAATGGAGCCAGCCGATGGACATGGCCGAGTGGTGCGGCTTCCTGACGTTTGACCTCATGGCGGACCTCGTCTTCAGCGCCAGCTACAACCTGTTGGGTAGCGAGAAGTTCCGGTACATGCCGCACGTCATTGACAAGTCCAACGTGCGCATGTCGGTGCTCGTGTACCTGCCCTTCATCGCCTGGATCCGGCTGGTGGACCAGTACGTCTTCACCGAGGCGCTGATTGCGCGCAACCGCTTCCTCCGGTTCGTGGTACGGGCGGTGCGGGAGCGGGCTGATCGGGCGCTGGGCAAGTGGTCGCCGCAGGCGCTGGATCCGTGCCCGCCGCGCAGCGACATCTACAGCGCGCTGGCGGCGGCCAGGGACCCGGACTCGGGCGCGGGCTTCACGCCGCACGAGATGGTGAGCGAGAGCACGACGCTGGTGGTGGCCGGGTCGGACACGACGTCGACGGCCATCTCGTCGACGCTCTTTTACCTGGCGGACAACCGACAGGCGTACGAGCGGGTGTGCCGCGAGGTGCGCGAGGCCTTCTCGTCGCGCCCGCTCGTCGGCGAGACCCTGGCGGCCTCGGGCCCGGAGCTGGCCTCGTGCACCTACCTGCGCGCCTGCATCGACGAGGCGCTGCGCATGAGCCCGCCCAACGGTGCGGCCCTGACGAGAGAGGTGCTGTCGGGCGGCCTCACCATCAACGGCCACCACATCCCCGCTGGCACCAACGTGGCCGTGCCGCTGTACGCCATCCATCACGACCCGCGATACTACGCCGATCCCTTCACCTACCGTCCCGAGCGCTGGCTCGAAGACGACGGCACCGGCAGCGTCAAGCGCGCCAGGCTCGTCTTCAACCCCTTCTCGCTCGGCATGCGCGGCTGCCTCGGCCGCGGCCTCGCCTACCACGAGCTGATGACCACCCTAGCCACCGTCCTCTACCTCGGCGACTTTCACTTCGCCGAGGGCCCCCTGGGCGAGGTCGGCCGCGGTTCGCCCGGCGCGAGCTACGGCCGTCACAGGCAAAACGAGTACCAGCTGCGCGACCACATTACCGGCCAGAAGAACGGGCCGTGGCTGCGGTTCCGCAGGCGCGAGGACGTGGTATAGAGTGATGACGGTCAGACACGATAATTGCTGGAATGGTGCAGCTAGACTGCTTTTCTTCTCTCTTTTTCTTTTGTCTTTTTTTGTTTGAAAGAAACAATGAACGGTTGAGTAAAGATTGTGGTGCGCTTCGCCATGTGCGCGCGAGAGAGAAAAGTTGCCGCTGGTGTGATGTGGTGTCTGTGGGAGCTGAGAGTTGCACGGCTCAGCGGGCAAGGGGGTCCTTGCTTACCTTCATTTCATCTCAAACCCCCGGGCCCAGCTCAGTGAATTTTTCAGCCATGAGTGAAAACTTGCTTATTGCAAGCCGCGGGCTTGACCCCAGCATGAATTGAATTGAATTGAATTGAATTGAATTGAATGCCATGGCTCACATAGTTCATTTGTGTCTACGGCGCTGCTTTCATTTTCAGCCGACTACGAGCTCGCCGTCGGCGCTTTACGTGAGTGAGATTGGCTGAGAATCTTATTTCATCGCATTTATTCCGATTGTGAAGTTTTTTTTTTTTTTCCAAGTCGAGGAAAAGCCAGAGAGATCGTAGCGTCAATTAATGCGTCAATTAATGCGTCAATTAATGCGTCGATTTAACATGTTTCTTAAATAAAATATATGGCTTTAATTTGGTGTGCTTTTCGTAGCTCCATTCGCGGCGCGCCTCGCACCTCCCAGTAGCCATGCGACTCACTGCTTGAAGGGTCCCACGAGCCTCACCAGTCACGACGGCGATACAAAAATAAATCCCAAACGAACAAAACAGCCCGTACATAGATGTATCGACACAAAAAAAGTACAAGGTTTGCATCCTGTAGTGCCAAAGATCAACTAGTCTGGTCCCTTCCCCCTGACCAACGTCCTGCTTACTAGGCAATCTCATTAATATTACTACATGCCCTTTAATTACGTATAAAAATTGATTCCTTTTTCTAAAAAAGAAAGAAAGAAAGAAAAATTCCTCCGCGTGGCTGCACGGTCCATGGTCTCTGTTTTTTTTTTTCTTTTTTTAGTTCCGGCGGCAATACTCTAGATCCTAATGTTTTGTGCACGAGGCGATTTCGTTAGATTGTATGCACGCTTACTATTCATATTGCCTGTGCCAGCGCAAAACATCTGCGCATGGGGTTTTAGACGTCTTTTTTATAAGCCTGCTTGCGCCGGCGTGCCAAGATAGATGATTGTGAAGAAGTGCGCCAAGAATACTTTTTTTCCCTTCTCATCTCAATCCGGTTTACTTGGTTTGTGTTTTACTATTCTTCATATCCCTTTGCTTGGCACTTGCTTGGCCAAAAGTCGACTTTTTGTTCCACACAAGGTTCATTTCATTTTCGAGGCAGAATGGGCTCTGTGCAGCGAGGGGCGCCGGGCCCCAAACCCGATGTTGGTGAGTGCATTGCCTTTTTTTTTCTATCTTACGATAAAGAAAAAGAGAAAGTTTTTACAAAAGAGAGAAAAAGAGGGAAATAAAAAATAAAAAAATAAAAGAAATAAGCAAAGCGCAGCATCAAGTGACTCATCTCCCAGACTGGGCAAATCTCG
This sequence comes from Hypocrella siamensis, assembly GCA_000731825.1. Lineage (NCBI taxonomy): Eukaryota > Fungi > Ascomycota > Sordariomycetes > Hypocreales > Clavicipitaceae > Hypocrella > Hypocrella siamensis. The sequence goes on from JMQE01000788.1 coordinate 32,322, forward strand.
ACATGAAGAACCACGTCCCCGTCAACGGCCACGTCGAGGTCCGCTTCCACAAGTCGACGCAGTCGTGGAGTGCGCCCGCCTTGGTCCGCGGAAACAACATCACCATCTCGGGCATCTGCCCCGGTCTCAACTACGGCCAGCAGTGCTACGAGGGTCTCAAGGCCGTCCGTCGCGGCGCGCAAGATGCTGCAGCAGCAGCGGCAGAGTCGCAGGACAGCAGCAGCAGCAGCAGCATTGCCGTCTTCCGGCCTCGCTTCCACGCCGCCAGGATGGCTCGCTCCGCCGCCTCGGTATGCCTGCCCGAGGTCCCGGAAGCTTTGTTCCTCGACAGCGTCTGCATGGCCGTCGCCGCCAACGCCGAGTACGTGCCGCCCGTCGAGTCGGCTGGCTTCCTGTACATTCGTCCCGTCCTTTTTGGGGCCTCGGACGGCCTGCCGTTGGGGCCCTGCGAGGAGACAGTCTTTGCCGTCTACTGCCATCCCGCGAGGGCGCTGCACGGCGTCCACGGCGTCAAGGGTCTTGTTTGCGAGGACTTTGACCGCGCAGCGCCTAGGGGAATGGGCCAGTTTAAGGTCGGGGGCAACTATGCACCGGTACGCTCTCTCAACGCGTTTCTTTCCTTCTCTCTTTCCTTCTCTCTTTTTTTATTTTTATTTTTATTTTTTTTATAATACTTTCCTTCTTCTTCTTCTCCCTCTTCTCTTCTCCCTTTAAAGTCCCCCCCGCTCACAATTCTTTGTTGCTCATAATACCAGGTCTGGAGACACGCCGCCAAGGCCATGAAGATGGGCTACCACGTCACGCTTCATCTAGACAGCCAAACGCAGACGCTCGTCGAGGAGTTCGCCACCAGCGGCTTCATCGGACACCGGGCCGAAGACGGCCAGGACGTCCTGGTCATTCCTCGCTCAGAAAACGCCATTGAGAGCGCCACTAGCTCCAGCCTCGAGCTGCTCGCCGTCAGACAAGGCTGGAAAGTTGACAAGTCTCCTGTACGTCGCCCCCCCATTTTCAAGGTGCTGACACGGCAATTACTCCCCAGCTCCCCTTCTCATCCCTCAGCCACCTGGACGAGGTCATTGCCGTAGGTACCGCGGCGGCCGCCGTCCCAGTCGCCTCTCTGGACCGGCTGTCCACGGGAGAAAAGTTCTCCTTCAAGGCGGGCAGCGACGGCAAACTTGCTGGGCTGGCGCGCGCAATGGTTGAGATTCAGCAGGGAAAGCGGCCGGATGTCGACGGATGGTGCATGGACGTGAGGGACTTTTATTGAGCGCGCGCGACTTTCCGCGCAGCGTATGTATTAGATAGTAATGTGCGAGGGTGCTTGGGGTCGTTTTTGGTAGTTGAGCTGCAAATGGAATGATATGATGCCCGAATGCGCCCGAAGTAGCGTGACTGTCTCTGGCTTGAATGCGAAAAAAAGAAAAAGAGAAGTAAATTCGAGCAGGAACACAAAGTATCTGTGTATCTGTGTATCTGTGTATCTGTGTATCTGTGTATCTGTGTATCTGTGTCGTGTGGCTCATGAAAGTTTTCTTCTCTTCCAAGATAAAAAAGCAACAGATTGATCACTCTGACTCTCATCGCCAAGATGAACCTTGGGAGCACCACTAACGTGGACAAGTCAGTGGCTTGGCTTGGCATGGCAGGGTCCAGGGTCCAGAATGCACATTTGTCTGCCCAACAGGCTGTGCACCTGCAGAGCCAAGACTATTTTCGGCTTATTTCCTTTCCAATGAAGTTCTACTGCCTATATCATACATGCGCACAGAGCTGCAAGCCACCAAGAAAGTAAATCCAAAAATAAAGTAGAATAAAAAAATACACGCCATTCACCCTTGTAAAGAAATCGTTGCAAAAGATCAATAAAGACGCCCGTGTCAGAAGCGCGCGGATCAGGAATTTTTGTTCGCCCTTGGATGCAACGCGCCTTTTTGATGCAACGCACATACTGCCAAAAAAAAACAGAGGGGATATATCAAGAAAAAACACACACAGGGGGATATATCAAGAAATACAAAAAAAGACAAAGAGTGAGGTGAGGTTTGGCCTGGCCTAGGCTGGGTCGGCACCGCGCTTGATCAGCAAGGCCATCATGTCTGTCCTCCCGTGGATGACGGCCCGCTGGAGCGGCGTGTAGCCGGACTTGTCCCTCAGGTTGACGGAGAGGGGATACGTCTCGAGAAGCAGCCTGAGGGTGTTGATGGTGCCGCGCGAGATGGCGAGGTGGATGAGGGGCTCGTCGGCGTCGGGGTCTCGGTCCGAGCTTGGGCTGGCCGTCAGGGCCAACCGCTGCGCATCGGCCAGGATGCCCGATGATCGCGAAGAGGAATGCGCGCGGACGTCGTCGGTGGATGGCGGCGACGGCGGCGGCTGCGGATAGCCCACCAGGCCGCTGCCGTCGTCTTCTCCGTGCCAGAAAAAAGCCTCGCCTGGCTCTGACGACGGCCAGCTGATGGTGTTTGCGGCCCCGTCTGTCGAGGAAGTGCCCGACATGATGGGCGAGACGCTCGGGTTAGAGGCGGCGGCGGCGTCGCTCGTCTTGTCGAAGCAGTCGCCGAGCTCCTGGCTCAGGTCTGTCGGCCACTGGATGCAGTCGCCGAGCATCTCGTGCTCGGGCGTGATGGCGTCTGGCCACTTGTCAAAGTACGTGCCGCCGCCCATCGAGTCGTGCCTGGCGCCGTTGACGCCGCAGCTGACACTGCTGTCGTGTGACGGTGCGCGCGTCTGCCTCTCGTCCGACTCTCCGCTCGTCTTTGTGTTGATGGCTTGTTGCAGTTTCTGAACTTGGGACTTGAGAAGCTCGACTTCTTTTGTTCGATCTCGCATGTTGCGTCCTGCGAAAGAGAGAGAGAGAGAGAGAGAAAATGAGTCAATGATGCTCTTTGGGCGGAAAAGTGACAAGACACGTACGGTATGCTCGCTGCGCCAGGCGGTTCTGTATTTTCCTGCGCTCCGTTGCGTCGGGCAGGTCCTCCCAGCTCTCTCCCGGCTTCATCAGATCGGTGTACGAGTTGATCTTGGGGCGACCCGATGGTCGGCGACCGACAGGCGTCAGGTCGGACGAGGACGGCGACGACGACGACGACGCCGCCTCAGAAGCTGGCATGTGTTGTTCCATGACGGTGACGGTGATGATGATGACAATGGTGATGGTGATGGTGATGGTGATGGTGATGATGGTGACGCGCTGGAGCAGTTCCAGTCTGGCGGGTTTGACGACCGACCAGAAACACTTGCCTCATCGTCAAGAATGTCGAACGAGCCCCCTTTAGTACCCAGAGGTGGTGCGACTGCAAACGGGCCGCTCCATGCACGAGGCTGCTGGAAAGGGTAATGCGTCAAATCTCATCTGGAACCGACGGCTGTAAGTGTGTAAGGGTCTGTAGTCCCGTCTGTCGTAGGGGAGGGAGAGAGAGGAGTAGGGGGACGCAAATCCAGCCTCACGCGGGGTCAGATGGATTGTATGGATCGAACGGATCTGCATAACGTCAGCTCAATTGACCGGGGTATGGTATGGTATTCCGGCCCAGCAGGAGGAGCTTTCCAAACCATGGATGTGCTGAGGTGCTTGCTGGCCTGGGCAGGATGACAAATGTGGGACCACGACGAGTCGGGACCCCGGGACCCTTGGTGAATAGAAGGTTTGAAAGGAACTTTGGAAGGGAATATGGAATGACCTTCTCCCGAGGCATTTTAGTTGCAGCCACAAGACTGGATCATGAGGGCGTCAACGATGGATTGTTACGACACGACACGACACGACACGAGCGCCGTCTCACGTACCGTCTCGTACCGTCTCGTACCGTCTCGTACCGTCTCTCGTGCTTGTCTCTGTAGTCTCTTGTAGCCGCACGCTTGAGAAACGGCGTGCAAACCAGACGCCATGGAAGCCGCCGCCCTGGCCCTGGAAACGCACTGGAAGCGCCATAGGAACGCCATCACGTCAAGTCTTGCTGGGCGAATGGAACGTGCCAAAGTGGCATCAACCCCATTCCGTACACGAGGCTGGATGTGATTGATTGATTATCGACAAACGTGCACACCTTTGTAGCAGCCGGTGCAATCATACAACATCAATTGAACACCAGCCCGTGACATTGGAAGCTACGTAAACCTAAGCAAACCTACTGTCTAGTCCGTCCAATACCGCCGCTATCCCCTTCCGATTGTGGAGACTGCGGCTGCCTATTGGCGGGACGAGACCACTGAAGGTCCCCCCCTGAACTTTTCGGAGTGTTCAATGGTCCCTTCGGATCCCCGAAGCTGCCAGGCAGCAGTATAGTCCCAGCCTGAGGTCTGGTTCACGCCGCGCTCTGTAAGCTGCACCTGGGCATGACCTGACCTGACCGATACCAGGCCACATGTGCACCGACAGGGTTTTTTTTTTGTTTTTTTTTTGGGTTGATGTGCTGACGCAGACAAGAGAAAGTTTGTGCTCTGCAGCTGGCGCGGGCGCGTTCGTCCCGCCCAAAGAGCAGGCTAGGCTCCTTGCAGATGGACATCAAAGAAAGAGGAGAAGAGAAAAAAATAAAAAAGGAAAAGTCTAGACCAGAAATCGACACGGGACAAATAAAAGCAAGCATACTATAAACGTGCCAAGGGCGTGCAACGTGGGAGGATCACCGCCGACCCATCCAACCCCTTCCCGTCCCTCCTTCTTCTTCCCCTGGGGATGCAGACTATTGACAGGGCGCACGGGACATCTGCAACACCCGACTATTCGATTGGGGGGGGGGGGGGACGACGCGCAACCCCTGGGCGATGACACAAGCGAACCCATGCCAAGACCAGGGCCTATTCTGGAAGTAAATGCCGAATCTGATCAAGAGACACTGTCACTGTGAGAGAGCGTTGTGCGTGAGCGTGAGCGCTTGCGTGTAAGCGTGTGTAGGCGTGTGTGTGTGTGTGTGTGAGACTGCGTCGAGCGAGCGAGCACTCAAGTTTCAGCCAGTTGTCAGACCGTTATGGTGGCCTGGTCTGGTCTTGGTCTGGTGATGATGCCTTATGCCCGGCCCGCTGTGAAATTGCCGCCAGGCGACTCCGCTTTGCGCCTTTCACAATCAGCGCTAGTCTACTTGGGAGCTGCATCGGAAAAAAAAAAAGGAAAAGGAAGGGAAAAATAAAAAACAATAAGAAATAAGAGACAAAAGGAACATTAAGGACATACATGTAGAGACCCTGAGAAACAAGCGCCTAGATTCGACGGGGGGCTGACGTGCCGAAATCCTCCACATCATATGACTTTTTTTCTGAACGGAAAGCGGCACCCAAACCCATCCCTGGCTGAAGGAGCTGGCGATGACAAACAACGCCACTATGCGAACTAGCATTATGGCGCAGGATCTGGGTACATTGTTGTTGCGTGTCCGTTGTCTTGTCTGCTCCGTAGGCTGCGCCGTGTGCTCACGGCACCTGGGTCCCCCCCCCCCCCCCCCCAGAGTCGCCAGAGTCGATACTGCTGCGAATGCGCACCCTGTCCCGTGCAAGACCGGGCGCCCAAAGGGTCCAAGCTCGCGACCCAATCAGAGCATCATGGAAAGAAACAAACATTGAATCCCGTTCATCGTCTATGCCTGGACAGCGCAGCCCTGGCTGGAAATGCTCTGGGACCCACCCCGCCTTTTTGCAAATGGTAGAGCTTACCAGAACATGAACAAGCCACCAAGGAAGCGACTTGCAGTCACAAGCGGCGGCGGTGCCGAACAAGAACTAAAAAAAAAAGTGACAAAAAAAGAAATGCCCTCCACTGAGCGATTTGAATATTCCCGTCGGCGAGCGGTCAAGGGCCCAGCAGCAGCACTAGGCTTCCCTCCGACTGGACTAGCAATCGTAGTCGGACCTTTTAGGTCACGATTGATTGCTGTCCCCCCCCCCCCCCCGGGGG